>JAZHYW010029061.1:0-70959 GCA_037355805.1 Ixodes ricinus | reverse complement strand
GAAATAGCTCCAGTCGTCTGCTTGGTCAACAACGCAGGCTGCAGGAAAATTACGAAAATTAAGCAAGCGCTTCTTGAGCCATAGAGCATGTTGACCCGCTGGCGCCCCACTAAGCAGCTGATACTCGTATTTCAATTCAGGTTTTAGTAGCAATCGAAAAGTCATTTTGACAAATATGCGGGTTATGTATTATATTACGTACTGTGTCCCACTAAACGCGACACTAGTATAGTCTTCGGGTTTGAAATATGAGTTTACTTGACTAGCTATTAGGTGAACTGCTGAATAAAAGTATATTTGACAGAGAGAGAGATACTACTTAAACTCAGCCAAATGGTTCTAGTCGGCAGCACGGAGACGAATGCGGACAAACTGAAGAGAGTCTTCCTCAGAGATTCACGCAGAACCCCTCTGCATTGAACTTGACTTCGAATCCAATTGAGTATTTTTGGTGGCGGGACAAGCTGAGAAATGTAGACGTATATTGCTGCAGGCTTCGACGGGGTATAATATAAATATTGGAGGCGCGATCGATAGATCTTATAATGTCGTGTCAACTTCTAACTTTGCGAGACGCGTCCCCCACCTTTTGGAAAGCAGACATTTTCCCTCATTAATCGTATGCAGCGAGCAGGTTTTCCGGAATCAAGTAATTGCGAAATCAGCCCAACTCCTTGGGTGTGGTCCATAGGCTTTTCCGGCGAACTTGCCGCCAAGATGAATAGCCAACGCACCGACCGGCATGGGTGGCTCAATCTTGAAGCTAATCGAACACAACCAAACTCAAGACAAGTTGCTATGCAGAACTTTCCCATTCACTTGACTGCCACATTGGTGCTCCCTCCAGTGAAACACCTCGTCTGTCGTCCTCAGTCTACTGTTCTACATCCTTATAAAGAAACCACTTATCAGTCACCAAGTAGTCGTCACTTTGAATGTGATTCGGAGACAGACAAGAAATCAAAACGCTTTTCCGTGATTCCTCCCCATCCAAGTAAAATCAGAGCACGCGACCGTGTGTTGTGGAGTAAACGGGAACATTCAAACACGTGATGGAAGGAAGCAATCTACTGAGGCGTCACCACATCTAATGAACACTCGGGCAAACTTAAGAAATATTCGGACCTTCGTCAAATTACATTGTCTCGCCACCGAGCCGACAACACGTGTCCGCGAAAGCCGCCAGAGGCGCAAAGCGACCTGTTCCGGCTGGTTCCCGGTTTTCCCGCTTGGTGGCAGCCGGGTTTGCTGGAGTCGCTGCTTAACGCAACGACCAGAGCTACCGTTTTCTAGATATCGTCTCTGGCTACAACAACTGTTCGGATTGAGTTGGTGCACTTTTCGGGACGAAATGAACATTGCACACCAAAGAACATAGATAAAATAACGGATCAAAATATATATACAAACTCAGATAAACAACCTGACATAATCGAACCAGACGCCATGCAAGTCCCAGTGCAAGTGCGTGCAGCCCGCGCCGCAGCACGTTTACTTCTTCCTTCACAACACTTCTTCCCCTCTCACGAGGAGTAGTGAAATATATAATAGTAAAAAAATTGCAAAAAACATGCACGGCAAAAGGTTTGTTAGAACACAGCAAAAGAAATATGAAGAAATAATGCACGGCAAAATGTTCATCCAGTGCTAGGGCGAAAACCGCACCACGGGCTTCCGCGCTCGCGTGCCTCGACGAACTGGGGTCTGCTGATGTATCACCGTAGTCGAGGCTGTGGTGTCAGCAGCGTCCGGATTGACTGCGAGGCCAGTAGTTGCACTGGGCTGGGTGGGTTGGTGCATATCGTCCCCGGAAATCACAGATGAATTTGTGCCCACATCCGGAGAGCTCTCCGTCGTCGAGGGTGTGGTGTCAGCACCGTTTGGGCCTACAGGGGGCTGGTCGACACTTGGTGTGCATGGACAAGCTGTTGATGGGAGTTCCGCGCTACCAGTAAAACTGTGGGGTCTCGGTGCTACGCGGATGTGATCGTGGTGCCTTGTCCACACTCTGCCATCTGGCAGTTTCAGTGTTGATGCAAATCCTTGGTCAGACTCTACAGTAGCCGGCACCCACCTAGGGCCGGGTCGGAAATTCCGAGCAAAGACTGGTGTTCCGGGCTCAATATCCGTGACCCTCGTGTATGGTCCATTTTTGCGCACGTCCTGCTGGAGCTGTTTTAGATTCACTGTGGTCCGAAGATCGGGTCGCAGCAAGCCCAGCGCAGTCTTGAGCTTCCGACCCATCAAAAGTTCAGCAGGACTACAGCCCGTCACTTCATGCGGCGTCGTTCTGTATGACAGCAGCAGTCTGGCTATTTGCGTATGAAGGTCCCCTGATCCGGCCTTCTTCAACTTCTGCTTAATCGTCTGCACTGCTCGCTCGGCCGCTCCATTGGACGCGGGATGGTACGGGGGCACCAGCACTTGTCTTATGCCATTCTTCCGTAAGAATGTCTTGAATTCTTCGCTCACGAATGCCGGACCATTGTCTGATACAACTACATCCGGCAGCCCCTGAATAGCAAACATCTTCCGCAGACAATCAACTGTCACAGACGTCGAGCATGTGCTTACTGGAAATACCTCGATCCATTTGGAATAAGCGTCGACGGCAATGAACAGGTAGGTGTTTCTCAGGGGTCCAGCAAAGTCTACATGCAGTCGAGACCACGGCCTTTCCGGAAATGGCCATGGCCTCGACTGGTACCGATCTTGGCGCTCGCTGATGTTCTTGACAGGTACGGCATGCCTCCACTGCTGCCGTGATGTCCTTATCCAGATCTGGCCACCATACATGGCTCCGGGCCACTGCTTTCATCTTCGAGACTCCTGGATGACTTTCATGTAGCAACTGGAGCACATCCGCCTGCAAAGACGTGGGGACTACCACTCGGCTTCCAAGTAAAATACAATCACTCTGAACGCTCATCTCTTGAAACCGTGCTTCGTATGGCTTCCACGGCTCTCCACAGGGCGGCCTTTGACCAGTCCACAATGCTGCTCGCAGTTGTGACAAGCACGGATCTCTGCTCGTAGCTGCTGCAACCGTTTGGGCTGACAATACTCTTGGGTAGCATCCTTGGAGCATGAACACCTCTGGGGGCACTTGACCTGAAACTCGCTTGTAGGTAAGGGCAGCCGGCTCAGTCCGTCTGCGTGAGGAATCTGTCCGCCAGGCCTGTACTTCAAGGTGTAATCATACCCCGACAAGAACAATGCCCAGCGTAAAATACGTGGCGAACATGACTCGGGAATGGGCTTGTCAGCTGCCAACAGCCCCAGTAGTGGTTTATGGTCAGTGGCCGCCTCAAACGAACGCCCCCAAAGATACTGCTTGAAACGAGTCACTCCAAACACCATAGCAAGCGCCTCCTTGTCAAGCTGGCTATAGTTTCTGCTCGACTGCAACTTCGGCACCACGCGCGACCGCATGATGAGGGACCAGATTGTGTCCGGTATCAACGACACGGGAATGCAGACACGGTTATTGGAATCGTCAAACCTAAACCTTGAGTCTGCCAAGCAACTGGTCATTGCAATGGAAGCCGCAAGGAAAGACGCCCACACCTCTGTCCTCAGGCTGGAGTCAGCGGGCGCAGTGGAGCCCACCAACTTTGTGGAACCTCCCAGACGGAATGCGGCCAACGCAGTCGAGCGTGGCTGTGATCGGTGTGGAGATAAACATCAAACGTCCCGGTGTCGCCACCGGGCAAGCACCTGTTTCAAGTGTGGACGTCAGGGACACATTGCAAGGGCCTGCAGAGCGGCACTGACTGGCCCAAAGAATCGGATGGACTCTCGTTCTGTGCATCAAATGGACGACCTCCAGGAAACACAACCCGATGAAGACGAGTGCGCCATGTGGTCGTTGCGAGCAACGGGACCCGGGCCCATGCAGATTAAAGCCATCGTGAATGACGTGCCACTAGTCATGGAGCTGGACACCGGCGCCAGCGTTTCCATCATCGGTGAGCAAAAGTTCAATGCACTGTTTCCTGGAACGCCATTAGAACACTCCGAAGTGAGACTGAAGAGCTATTCGGGAGAGCTCTCATCGGTTCTGGGGAAGATTACTGCAGCAGCCAAGGTGGGAACACGTGAGTCGACACTGCCGTTGTTCGTGGTAAAGGGGACATGTCCGACACTGCTGGGAAGAGACTGGATGGAAGCATTCAACATTACTATTTCGAAGCCTGAGGGGGTGAATGCGGTCCGTTCCGTCACAAGCCTAGTCGAACAATTCAGCGAAGTTTTTCAGAAACGCTTGGAACAATGCAGGGTGTGTCGGCAAAGATCATCCTAAAGGAAGGATCAAGACCGAAATTTTTAAAGCACGACCAGTGCCATTCGCACTCCGAGACAGAGTAATAGAGGAACTTCAGCGTATGCAGCGCGAAGGCATCATACGCCCCGTCAAGACGTCCCAGTGGGCTGCACCCGTAGTTCCTGTTGTAAAGCAAGATGGCCGCGTACGCCTTTGTGGCGACTTCAAGATCACGATCAATCCAGCGACGGTCAGCGAAAGCTATCCGATTCCTAGGATTGAAGAGCTGTTCACGAAACTGACCAACGGGGTGAAGTTCACCAAGCTCGACTTAAAGGACGCGTATCAACAAGTCCAGCTGGATGCACAGTCCCAAGAGTTGGTCACGATCAACACTCTGAAAGGCCTGTTCACGTTTACAAGGCTTCCGTTTGGCGTGGTGTCCGCCCCTGCCTTGTTCCAGCGAGAAATGGACAATCTCCTGGGCGATCTGCCGCACGTTGCGGTCTATTTCGATGACATTCTTGTGACCGGCGAAAGTGACGAAGATCACTGGAAGAATCGCCAGTTGACATAGTCGAACCAGACGCCATGCAAGTCCCGTTGCAAGTGCGTCAGACCCACGCCGCAGCACGTTTACTTCTTCCTTCACCAACACAGCCCAACTTAAATGTCGTAACTTTTAGTAATAATAATAATATTGATAACAACAACAATAAGAAGAAGAAGAATACAAAAAGCATGCTTTGTGAGTGATGTCAGAAGAGCAGAGTGGTATTGGCAGACATTTTTTTCTTAATGAGGGCATGTCACCCCTCTCAACTATCATTATTATAAAAAGAGTATGACAGACTGAAGAAAACGCCAGGAGCTTCCAACAATAGCAAAGGTAGACCCAGATTAGGAAATATAATCACTGAGCACGATAAGAATGTCAAGGGGAACTGTCAAATTACTGGTCCAAGCACGAGCCTGCTGCCTTTTAGTGGATATACTGTGTGTGGCTTCAAATTGGCTACACCCATGCATATGCAGTCGCAGGACCACAGCAGGACAATAAGTCCTTCCTCAGGTTATTATCCTCTTGGTCACCTATAAAGAGTGCATTGTTAAACAACAAAACACCAGAAAACTAGGAAAAATTTAATAGCACAAGCAATAGCACACATCTGAGGCATGGTCAAACTAAACCCCTTATGTGTGCCTTTATTTTTAAGACAAATGAAAACTACGTGAGCAGGTGGGATAGAATTAAACAAAGCAATATATAAGAAAGCCATAATACACGCGGGTTCCTTGGAAGAAGCTGTCAAATCCGTTCAAACATCCAACTGCTTGAAGAGGCAGCAGATACAGTTCACAAAAGAGAAGTCTTGAACCATTTGGTCACTGCAGCCGTCTGCATGGGAGAGAATCCTTGTATACCTTTAAGGGTGAAAACAAATGAAAGTCACATGTTGACATATTAAAGCTTGGTGGTGCAGAACCTTCCGCCTTTTCTGCACGAATACATTCTGCACAATGTTCACAACATGTGGACAAGCATATTGGTGTGCAACAGAACTATGCCAGATGAAGGCATGCCGGGTCGCTGGCTCTTAATGGCTCTATGCAGCTTGTCCAATGGTCCTTGTAGTTGTTTGAAGTGATGTTAAAATCAGGCTCCTTAAGGCTGCGGTCCCACGGCAGCCATCTTGAACAAGGCGTTAGTTCAACCAATAGATGGCGACACGCACCCGTGGGGTGGCCGAAACATTGGTTCACGGTGGGATGGCTCGAGCACCATCACGTTCCCCTCGTGGCCTTGCTCGCGCCGCTGCCAGCTGTGCTCAGCTGGCTCAAGTAGCGTGGCCCAGCAAACGCATGTATGCGAGAATGTCAGGCTGGGTATAAATTGTTCTCTGATATAGGGAGATGCGGTTCGGCGGTTGTCACGGGCTTTCGCAATAAATCTTACCAAGAAGGAATCAATTGTTGATTGACGTGTCAATATTCTTTCAATGAAAACTTCTTCTGCAGGAATGCACGCTCAGTAGACTCAATCTTCCAAGACACCAATGGAAGCGGACGTCAAGTAAACTGCTTCGCAATTTACGGTACTTACCTCACCATTATAATGACGACCGAAAAGTGACATAACGAAATATTGTGTTTCACGGGATCCGGAAGATTTTGTAAAGGTTGTTACATTATAGTTCCCAGAAAACAAACGCCGTTGCAATATTTTCGGAAGTACCGACACATATAATGTTGTAAGTACAGCTTAGGAGGAGTATGATGAAAACCATCAGAATAAATAGGAAGACGTTTATTTGCAATGAAGACGCTATGAATGAACGGCGTTTAGCGACGGCAAGTTATGAGCGTATGGGAATTTATAAGTTCACGTGATTGCTAACTATGGACATGCGGACAATGACGACCTGTTTTGTCGGGAGATGGAGTAGCGGTGATGACCTGATATCGGACGACTCGTGGCAGACGAACAAGCAAGTTTCTTCTCAGCGAATGGTAAGCGTCCAGTGTCAAGCACAGCACGTGGCTACCGACGTTGTCGACGTTTCGAACACTTGCCGCTTTCGACAAAAGTGCTGGCACCTGGGCTAACTTTGTGGAAAGAGTCGAAGGCTTCCTCGAGTCCAGCGCCATCATGAACTGTAACTGAAAACGATCCACTATTCAGTCTGTGGGTGGCGAAACGTATCCGCATCTGCGGAGTCATGGTCGATGCGTACTCTAAGTGGTTGGAAGTTTACACGATGCCTGCCACGATCCGTACAAACGCGTCATTGACGTTCTACGCTCTCTTTTCCCTACTTCTGCCCTACCGAAAATACTTTTCTCTGATAACGCGCCAAATCTTGCTTCAAATAAAATAAACAAGTCCCCCCCCCCCAAAAAAAAAAACACAAAAAAAACAACGGCATCAGGCATCACATTAGTGCACCATACCATCCTGCAACTAACGGGAAAGCAGAACAGATGGTGTGCGAAACGAAGAAAGCCCTCTTGAAGCTTACGGAAGAAGCAGTTCAGTGAAGAATCGCCAGGTTCTTGTTCCAGCAGCACGCGACGGTCTCATCTTACACGGTAAAAACACCCGCCGAAGCAATGTTCGGCGGACGAAGAGCCACACCCTCGATTTCATGATACCATGGCCATGAATGAAGATCGAGAGATTCCCAGATCGGGAGTAATGGCAGATTATTCGGTCGGACAACTCGTCTACGTGAGGAATTTCAGCGGAAGTCGGGCCTTCCATGTAAAACTTGAGTAGAAAAGGCTCTATGGTTGACAAGAAGGTGTCATCCCTCTGAATACGTTGGATATCAATGCCCTTGAGTGTAAATATAACAAAATCACAAAACTCTCTTTGTGTATTGTGTAACTGCCCTTGTATTTGGTAGTAGAGGCTGTGGTGGTGATTTGAACCTTTCACACAAGGCTCCTTTTTCTTATTTTTCGACTCACACTCCTTTGCGGTTTCAGTAGGCTTCAAGAATCTTTTGGAACGGGGACACTTTACGTCAACGAGGCCATTTGCTCCAAGTAGTCAATCAGGGAATGCTGCTAGAAATCCGTCCTTCATATTAACGAATAAGCCGCACTTCTGCACATTGCAGTTTTCCTGTTCCATGTACAGTTGTAAAGCAGCATCCTCATTGATTCTACCATATTCTGTTGCGGGTGAAGAAAGGTCTTTGGGTACACGATACTTGAAACAAGTCTGGCACTGTACGTTGTGGTTCGACACCCACTAATATCGTCGTCCTTATAGAGCCTCATCATTTAATCATTACCTCGTCACTTCAAATTGCTCTTCATCAACAGTAAGTACAATAGGCACCGTCATATTACAATCCAAGAATTGAAAAATTGAGTCGTTCAATCTTTCAATATGTTTATTATTTATATAATGTTATTACGTTACATTACCTCGAGACGATCGACGTCCATCGTCGATCTTCAAATACTTATATAAGGAGGGGGGGGGGGGGATCGGTGGCCGAGTGCATGTTTAGCGCACACCAGCTCGGAGCACGTGAAGCGAAAGCTCGCGCTGCAGAACCCACCCCGCCCCTGCCCGTTTCGAACTGGAAGAGCATCATACCGGCGTGCTGTCGTGTATCACTACTGCGTGGTGCACGTTAAAGACCCCAGGTTTGCGGTTGTACCGCACTAGCTAAATTGCTCATCTACACCTGAGACACCAGACGCCCACTAAGGCAGACTAACTTCCGGCTGTATAAACATACACACAACAATTTGCAATTAGACGCACAATCACAAAGAACACAGCGTGCCGCCTCTTTTCTTTGGACCGTCTTTTTTTTAACCAGCGCAAGCTCGCGCGTTCTCTCTCTTAGGGACATGGGTATAGATATGCTGCGAAGAACCGACGGATTTTGGCCAGAAACGGCTTTGTGCTCTGCGCGTGGAATCAGCACGTGGCTGCTGCGCACGCCAGCGAGCGTGCCGTCGAACGGCGTTCGCCAGTTATTCGTCACATAATTCGTTCCATGGGTTCAGCCTTTAGAACTGAATTAGAACTATACTTCGTTTCAGCTTGGGTCCAGACGCAGCCGATGCTACAAGCGCGAGCCTGTGGCCCTGAACAGTGCTTGCACTGCACGGGCGCGCGTGCTTGGCAGGGACTCTGAAAGCCCCGAGCTCGCGCTTGTAGCATCGGCTGCGTCTGCACCCAAGCTGAAACGAAGTATAACGTTGATTAGAACTGTCGCACATAAAACCCGCGTTTCTCCTACCCGGCCGCTTCCTCCTCTCATTATGTGTAGGTGGTTAAAACCAAATAAGCTATAATAATGGTGTATTATTCATATTTAGTTTCAGTTTCAGTCAGGGGAAAGGAGTGTTCGCGGGAAGTAGGGCAATAAATGAGCTGCGCTCAGAGTATCGGCACCTCTTCCCCGACAGTGTTGTGAGCGCCGCCATTTTGGTACTTGTGCAGAGCAGGCGCAACTGCCGATCGTCATGATTCAAAATTGCGACTTCCTCAGCATTAGATTCGGTGTTAGGAAGCTCATGTAATATTGCTTTGCTTTGTCGCAAACTGTTTAAAGTGGAGGACGGAAAAGCGTTTCTTGTGATTTCAGATACAGCTTCAAATAACTGGCAACCATGATTTTAAGCCACAATATGGCCAAGTGCCGCTACTCTGAAGCGTAGCTTATTTAATGACACTATTCATGCCCTTGTTCAAGAAGCTTGTAATACCTGGAGGGGCCATGAAGTGAGCCCCGTGGATTCCACAAGCCAGTACCTTTTGACACCTGCCTCTTCCTCATTGTTCCCGCTAGTGCCAGTAAATTAGCTACGCTTCAGAGTAACGACACTTGGCCATATTGTGGCTTAAAATCATGGTTGCCAGTTATCTGAAGCTTTATCTAAAATCACGGGAAATGATTTTCCGTCCTCCACGAATGTTTAAACAACCCGCGACAGAGCATAGCAATATTGCATCAGCTTCCTAGCACCGCATCTAATGCAGAGGAAGTCGCACTTTTGGATCATGACGATCGGCAGTTGCGTTTGCTCTTCACAAGACCCAAAATGGCGACGCCCAAAACAATTTTGGGGAACGGAGTGCCGATACTTTAAGCGCAGCTCATTTAGTGACTCTAGGCATGAAGTGAACTCGGGTGTATTCTTTCCTCTTCGTCTTTATCGTTTATTGATTTCAATTATATCGAATAATGAGCACTTTATATCACGCTACGCTTGTGTAATTATTTGTCTTAGATTTATTAACCTGACCGAGTATTTAAACCTTCATATATCGATAGTAAATCTTCAAATATATTTTTTAAATGTGAAGGTAAAACGACACGGAGATTGATGATGATACAGACGCCAACGCCGCCCTCGAAAAGTTTTTGAACTTAGAAATCAGCAGTTTTGTCTGCCATCCGCCAGGTAGCGCAACAAAGCACCCAAACAGTTTTTAATTGTTTTTAAAATTAGCTAAGCTCTACAACTATCAAGAAACCAAAGCAAGATCATTGGGAAAATCTAATACATTGCAATGTATATCTATTCCATACAATAAATGTTATTAGATGCCAATAAATCTGTTTGATGTCCAAAAAAGATGTGCGTCCAAAGCAGGTAAGTTTGAAGGGCTCCCGTAGCGTTATGACTTTGAAAATAAAAAAAGCCGCCGTCCACCTCTTGGGCAACTATTGTAGTTCTAAATGTTATAAAAGATTTTACCATAGTTTAATTATTTGCTCAGCGGAATTTGAATTACCATGACTGGAAGCACAAAAAAGTGCTACGTTTGATATAGAATATCTAAACAAAAAAATTTTACACAACATTAAATTTTTTTCTACATATTACCAATTATAAGCACTACATCTGTAGCTAATCTCATTGCCCTAGCCTTTGTCATTAAAAACATATTTGTGCTGAAAAATGTCAATTTTAGGGCAATATTTGGAGAGCTGAAAAAAACAAAGTAGTGCAAATACCAAAAAAGTATATCGTTACAATCTGCTCCGACATCATCTTAACAAAACTGCTCTATTGGAACCGTGTTATCTTTAATGAATCGTTCATAAAACATGAACCAGCGGAGCAAGTGAGGTTCCGCGCCATCATATTCGCAACGCTACAAATGCACATGAACAGTATAAACCAATACATACATAATATCAAATGAAAGAGGATTGTATTGCCTTTCGAATGACATCAATCCCACAAAACAGTATTTAAAAGGAGATGAGTAATGACCTGCCAAAAAGTACATAAACTGCCACGTTCAGTGGGACCGTGGCCTTAAAAGCAGCCAACAAAAGCCCATCATGGTCAGAAAATGTGGTTGGCATATACCTCGTCGGCCAAAGCCTGTGACCCGATTTTTGTTTGTTTTGTTTTGGTGATCCGGAATGCATGCTTTCTCTTCTGGTGGAGAGCTCAAAGCAGTGACACCATGTCACTGCTTGAAATTCCAACCGGTTTTAATAGGAACCAATTGGTTCTAGTGGATTCCAACTGGAAGCACACGAGCCAATGGGTCTCACCAACTGGAATTATATTTCCAGTTGGAATCTGAATGGGTTCTAAATGGTTCCCATTGGCAGTGACCAATTGGTTGTCCGCAAACCTAACTGGTACCAATGGGAAAATTCCAGTTGGGACCTAATGGAAATTTTTAACTGGGAGAATCTATGTTCTGTTGCTCAATGAAAGAAGTCCTGTTTCCGCCCTCGTCCTCGATGATTTATTATTTCAAGTATTCGCACCAATTTAACAACACGCTCGTTTTAAATTATTACAGCGAACGATTGCTCGCTTGTTGCAATTGTAACATCATCGGACCATTTCTGCACCGATCTACGTGACTCGGCACAGACCTGTTTGATTTAATTATGCTTCATACTAGGGCTGGGCAATCGATCGATTAACCTTCCGATTAATCGATGAAGGCTTTAATCGCGATCAAATGTTTTAACCGGTTAATCTGTTTTTTAGTCTGTACTCAAAAAGAAGTCAACTGGACGCACGCATGGCTCTATCCTGGTTTTCCGTTCCCAGCCAGGTGCCATGAGCAAGGATCAATTCTCGCGCCCGCGAAGCGTCACGTGTTCGAGGATATACATTAGAGTTCTGCGGAAGCCAGACGAACAAGCCGGGCCTGCAATTGATCCCCGCGCGACCGCGAAACTTCACGTGTTGAGGATCTATTACACATCCTGCCCAGGCAAAACAAACAAGCAGAAAAACAAGCTGATAAGCTAACAACGCCATGGTTACTTGTTCCAGTATTCGGCACGTAAAAATGGACGAGTTCAGGAGTATGAAAGGCAATCTCGCTGGAAAGTTTGGGTTTGAAGTAAACTCCAGCGGTGAAGTTTTTAACTCGAAGGAAGTCCACTGCATCATCTGCAAAAAGCCGTTTTCGTACAGTGGAAGCGTAAGTTCGCTTCAGTATCACCTACGAGCAAAGCGTCCATGTACGCCGCTGCAGCAAGGACCATCCGCCAAAACGCAAACAACAATCAACGCCTTCTAATCGAGGCCCCTTTCTCTGAGAAAAGAAGAAAGCATCGCCCAAGCCCTGACTTTTTGTCTTCCTGTCGGAAAATGTGTACAAACTTCTTTGTCTTCGGAGCTGGAGCGAAAATATTCGAGTCTTTGAATCGTTGAACTATATGTATCCTCAATTCTAAATGTCCTTTGCGCCGTGTAACAGAGAATAAAATAAGTCTCCAATGTAAAGACGAGTTGTTACATTCTTTTTAATATATTATTTATAAAAATCAATGCAACCGATTAATCGATTAATTAATCGATTAAAGGGTGGCGATTAATCGTGTTAAAATTTTTAATCGACGCTCAGCCCTACTTTATACCTTATTTACTCTAACTAAGGTTGATCCTTGTATAAAACTTCCAGAGAGCACATTTCCCCGGTTTCGAGAAAATACGACATTACTCTAAAGATATATGCTATAGGCAATACAGATCTGGTGCTAAGTATGCAGGTTCACGCAAAGCACATGACAGCTATTCGATATATGGTTGATTAAAATTTCACATATCGTAGTAGTGTTTGAAGAACAAAGTCGAATCACTTTACTTTCCCACAGATGATATGCATGCTAATACCGTATTTTCCAATGTATAAGTCGCAGTATTTTTTTTATTCCAAACTTCCGTCGGTTCGACTTATACATTTCTGATGAAGGAGGAACGGCTCCCGCTGATGGCATCCTTTTTTGGTGGCTCCGCTTGTGGCAGCATAGGTCCGCGGCTCCGGCAGAAGCACACAAAAAGTGTGGCTTATATACCAGTTGTCTTGTGAACGTTTATAGGGGGCTGCAGGGCAACTTACAGACTGGAACATCTGTTACCTGCCATTTACAGAGGAAAAACAACGCGGCAAAAAAGGAACGTCCATTCAAAACTGAGAACGTTTTCAGTCATAGCAAAAACATTTTCACACAACAATACGAGATATTGAAGCACAGTAGAAGTCTCCACGTTAAAAATAGTTCAACATGCAAACTGAATGGCAAAACTATGGCACTGCATCGAACCAAAACAGCCCTGTAATATGGAAAGCTCAGTAGACTGACGTAACTATGCGTAATTAAGAACAACCAACATGAAACGTTTCCATGCAGCAATGAAGAGCATCCAATCAAATGTTGCAAAAGTAACTGAGACGATTTGTTCATAACAATGGTTTGCAACTTCCCACACGAAATTCTCAATCACCCTAATATCCTAATTCTTAAACTAAGATACCACTTTTGTATTTACGCTATATACCTTTCCAAAAGAGGACTTGTGGTCGGTTTTATTTTCAGAGTTCGTGCGTATGGCGCATGATTTGCTCGCTTTGCAAAGCGAGGAACATACGCGTGCTGGGCTGTGGATTCGTAAACATTCGAACGGTGTATACTTGTCTCACCTTACGATGAACCGTAGGCAATAGCACGGACCATCTCGGCCAATCCAGTGCTGCGAGCGTGTCACACGACTTCATGAGCTACATGTCGACACGTTTGTCCAGGAGCCACGTGCTACGTTCTCGACGCCGGATTGGCCGCGCCTGCTTGTAGCATCTGCTGAGGTTTATTGTAAAGTAAAACGGAATATAAAATCTCAAAGATCCGTTTTTTTTTTCATTTTGTATAATGTGAATTTTACGTGAAATAGTAGAATGCTGGGTTAGTTAGTTATCGAACATGATTTAAACAGTGCGAAAAGGACGGGACAAAAGTAGAACGGCCCAGGGCAAACGCTGTGTCGTTTTTATGATTTTCGGTACTTAAACGGTCACCCTCACCATATGCTAATTTTTCGGTAACCGGACAAAAGCTCACCGGACAAAAGCTCACCGGACAGAAGCTCGCCGGACAAAAGCTCACCGGACAAAAGCTCACCCGTTTTCTGACAAACCCGGACAAAAGCTCACCCGTTTTTTGACAAACCCGGGCAAAAGCTCACCTCGATTTTTTTTTTTCGCTACCCGGGCGGAACACGAGCTTAAATAAAGTGCGGACGCGATGGACATTGGACCATTTTTAGGAGAACTTGTACCCCATCCACCAATGAGTTGCGAATTTTTAAAAAATACTTTGAAAGAACGGGAGTTGGGCCTTTTGGAAAAGCACAAGACAGATGACTAATTTAGAAAACTGTGCGGGATTTCAGATAGGCTCGTGTTCCTTCCACCACAGCTTGTTCCACAAGAACCAACCACCAGGGAAAAGTCTACCGGTGACATCGGCTACCTGCTGGACTATTTTGATTGCACGTATGTCAACGGCCGCTTCCGTTATGCTTCTGTTCCATCTGCGGTGGCACCCAGAGCGAATTCTTCCCTTCACCTGACTCTGCGCCGACGACGACTGGAGTTTCCCCGGTACGGTGGAATATGTACGACGCCACTCTTCAAGATAAAGACCGGATGAACAGCATCTGCGAAGGATGGAGTACCGGGTTCCAGAAGCTCGTCGGCCACGCCCATCCAAGCGTCTTGAGGCTGATTGAATGCCTACAGCAAAATCAGGCGCTCGTTGCCACGGAACTGACACAAGCCCGGAGAGGTGAGCCCACAGTAAAGCGGGTGCGAAAAACCACTCTGCGCCTGCAGAGTCGTCTTAGAAATATTTGCGAGGGCTTGCATGTACTATCGGGGAAAAATGAAATGCGAACAGAGGAGCGCGTGGCTTGCCGTACAGGCTGCGCCACCTGGAAGTGAGCCTAGGAGCGAGGGTGCGTGGCCTACTCCGATGTGTTCACGCCCTTCGCTCGGCACCTCTAAGCTTCGGCAGTGCGCCTCTCAGTGCGCTGAAACCTGTCACCGCTATCTTTGTCTGCTCGGCGCGTGGGCCGAGCTTCTTCGCACCGCACGCGCTGAGCCAGCAAAGATAGCGGTGATAGCTTTCAGCGCACTGAGAGCGCACTGCCGAAGCTTGGGGAGCGCCGAGCGAAGGGCGTGAACACATCGGAGTAGGCCACGCATCCTCGCCCCTAGGCTCACTTGCAGGTGGCGCAGCCTGTACGGCAAGCCACGCGCTCCTCTGTTCGCATTTCATTTTTCCCCGATAGTACATCGAGATCTACCATGCAAGACTGCTGGAGCTAGTAGGGGACTGCATTCGCTTCTAACCAATCGATAAATAAACTTGTTTCTATTAAAATCAACAAACCATGCGCCTGTCAGATTTAATTTATCATCGCCTTTTTGTGTCGCACGCATGCACCTAAGTTGTCCGCACTCGTGTTAAGACCAACATAAAAATTTCTCGTGGTGAGCTTTTGTCCGGGTCTGTGAAAAAAATGGGTGAGCTTTTGTCCGGGTCTGTGAAAAAATGGGTGAGCTTTTGTCCGGTGAGCTTCTGTCCGGTGAGCTTTTGTCCGGGATTCTAATTTTTCGCAGGGGTCAAGGTGACCATGTGACCGCCATTCGCTGTCTGCAAAGTAGCCGTCCGCATTGTTGTTATAGGGGAGCGGCATAATCCGGGTCCTACGAACAGTGAATTCAGTGCATTTTGGATTGTAAATGAAAGACAACCTGTATCGGCCAAAATCAACATGTTCCAGTGTTGCTGCCCGTTAAGATGTATCCTGAAGGTGGTATGCCACCTAGAAATAAGAATATAGGTAGGGTTCGGAGTTTTCGGTTTAAACCGATAAAAACCGATAAAAGTACGCTGAATCCGTTTTCGAAAATTCGGTGTTAACCGAAAAAGGTCAGTTTTTAGGGCCGCATCGAGGTGGGTGGGGGAGGGGAGGACAGAGAGAGGGCTTTGCAAGGTTCGGCATTGTGTGACGTCTTTGTGATTGCCCCCTTCCAAGGTTCAACAGGCAACAAAAGAGGTCTTGGTTTGGCCTTCACGGGACATCTGTGTCCTTTCTGTGATGGGGCTAAGTGTGTCAAGTTCCCGGTCCTAAAAAACACCATCTTCCCGAGGGGAACCACGGGGTGATGCGGAGCATCGTGTTGGTTCCGAGGAAAGAGTCAGTTGCGTGCTGACGTCGAGAGATGGCGCCACCGACTGCCCTAGCGTAAGGCCCTGTATACGGAAAGGTAGCGCAATTCCTCCTCTCCCCTCGTTTTCCTCCTTTCCATCGACGGCAATCCTCCTCGCCCTATGTCCGCGCCACGCCCCCCGCCGCCATGTCTGAGCTGGGCCCGCAACGCGCGCGACGGCGCGCGCCTGTGTGCCGGGCACAACCGGGTGCCTGGCCGTTCATGTTATTGGATACGGCGGACTAGATTTTTTTTTTCTAATATAAAGAGAGTTTTGTTTTCTAGCATGAAGAAACTAGCGTTTGTGCACCTTTATTGGAGTTATAAAGTTCGGGAAGACGTCTCTATCGGCAAATATAATAGCACGAGCAGAGTTGGAATCGCTCGAGCGTGAAGACAAGCTTTCTCCAATTTCGCTAAACGCAAACGAATAATAATAAAAAAAGCAGTTGAGTTTTTTGGAACATCGGCATGCACTGCTAAAATATATTTCGTTTACCCGTTTATTGCAGCAAAAGCTGAGAGCAGGCACACGATAAAATGCACCTCTCCCTGCGTCTAAATAGAGTTTCGTGGCCAAGGACTGCGTTGCTAGCGGGAGCTCGTGCCGTCGCTTTGAGCATGAATTGGGCACACGCCCGCAAGGCTCGCAATCCTTAGCGTACGCTCTACTAAAACGTTTTAGTATCTTGAACAAAGTGCATTTGAAAAATCGGCATCGCTGGAGTTAAGCAAATAAATGACACCACTATGCATCGTGTAAAACAAGACTTTTCGGTAATGTTTAGCATCACCGATCGTTTTGTCAATCCAGCAGCTTGGTTTACTTCATACACTTTTCATACACATTTTATAAGCGTCGAATACTACCTTCAACTGTGCTCATGCGCGCGGAGGAATATGCGACGTCTGCTGTTTACGCGCCTCGTGCATAAAACTACCCGTCAAATAATCAAATACACTCACTTGTATCCCCTCCGTTAAAATGAAAAATTGCGTGTGCTCGGTTGCCTTGCCAGCACGTTTCTCATTTTACACATATATTAGTATTTTGACGTTCTCACGCGCAAGGTAGACCCTTGAGTTCACTCTCGAAGAGCATAAGCCTTGCCGCACACCCACGGGCGTACCTTACTTTGTGAGTTACAAAACGAAGACAGAGGGATCCTTCAGCAACGCCTTTTGAATACAAGAGCAATTTTTTTTATTGTCAATAATTGATGTTTTATAAATCACAGAAGACAAATCACATACAAAGATGAAGTCATGAAAATATTTATTGCTACAAGGCAAAATATTGCACATTCGGAAGAGGTCGGTGTGAAAAAAATGGAAGGATCTGCATATGGCTTGAGTTTCTTGAGGCCAGTCTTTGCCAAGATCACTGGCACAAACTGATCGTTCGTGAAGTGATCCTGAAAAATAAATGCAGCATCGCATATCTTTAGTTGCAATTTGTGAAGTACCGATCGCGGAAATATGTTGCACAAACAAAATCGCGAGGTGCTCAATTGTTGGTGACTCTCCTTTCACTGACGCCAGATGCACGGGGTAACACTACAACCCTTTTTATTTTAGTGGCACCCTAGTCTCTCACGCATCGTTCTCAACTCGGCCGACTCAATGCAAGCGAGCTAAGAGTGAGCGAGTCAGTTTCTATGAATAAATACGCGCGAAAAGACGTGTCTAAGTCCTTCGTGCTGGTAATATAGTTCCATGTTTGTCTCGTCTCATGATCGTACTACGCGATCTTCATCGGCGAGACCAAAAGAGACAGGTAATACGATTCATTGACAATGACTTACCTCGCAAAGTCTCCCTCGGAGGCACTCGAAACTTTTCCAACCGATCCGGCGGAGCCATTGTCTTCGCCGTTGAGGATTTTCCTTTCCCGTTGGGACGACAAAAAAGGTTATTTCCTGTCGCAATGCTGTTTGTGCAATCTATAGCGCAGCATGATGGCATCGCGTTGCCGCCGAGGTTGTGGTAAAATATAACAAAACCTACGGCCGGGCCGCGAACAACGGAGCCGCCGCTACGCCTGGCCCAGTGATGGCGCTGGTTTCGAGCAGACGACAGAATCGCGCGGGATCATGGGAAGACAACGGTCACGTGTCGCGCCAGATCCAATTGAAGCGAGGGGAAAGAGAACTTTTGAGAGGGAAAGGGCATCGGCGAGGAGAAATTTCTCTTCCCTATTTCAGACAATGGTTTGCGCTACCTTTCAGTATACAGGGGCCTTACCTACTGCAGCGGGTTTCACATGCAGCTGTTTTGGCCCTAGAGCGGCGCGATTTCTGCCGTCGTGGCGCTCTGGCCAGCACCAGCGGTTGAGCGGCACGTGCGCCGCGACGGCAGAAATCGCGCCGCTCTAGGGCCAAAATCGCTGCATGTGAAACACGCTTTACACCCTACGCGAGCCTTCGTCGCGGCTCGCGGCAGAGAAACTTGGAACGCTCGCCACTCGCTGTTTATTTGTTTTTCACACTTGAAGGAGAGGAGACTAGAGGAGGAGAGTTGCGCGTGCGCGCGCGGTGTGAGTAGAAGCGAACGCACGCGGAGTGCACGCAGCTGGTAGAGAGAGAGAGCGGAGAGAGTAACGCGCAGCTGTTGGAGAGGGGAAGGAGGAGAGTTGCGCGTGCGTAGTATGAGTGCGGACTACAAGGCCGCGGGACATAGACCCGAGCAAGAGATGCTCCGCATTTAAAAAGTTTGAATGTGGGCTAGTATAAGGTTTTTCTCTTCATGTACTCCAGAGGACATCGAGGAAAGCCGCTAATATCTTTGTTAACACCTTCTCTCAAACTCTCCTGTGGTTGAGAACATAAATACAATGAATTCTATTTCGTGCCACTCTGCTGCTTCTTGTACGGTCATCACCTCAGACGGTCACGTCGTCAGAATGGGAAGGAAAAAGAAGCGCGCTGAAGGTTATGCCCGCGAATTCCGCAATTCTGAGGTGTGTCCTGAAGGAGGTTGTAGCGAAGACCACGTATCAGGCACGTAGCCAGGATTTTGTTTCGGGGGGGGGGGGGGGCCCGCCCGTGACAAAATGCCGTATGAGGGGGAGGGGGAGAGTTGGTCCCAGCAAAATGGACAATTTCAGGTGGGGGGGGGGGGGCCCGGGCCCCATGGGCCTCCCCTGGATACGTGCCTGCCACGTATGTATATGATTCGTTATTCTTTGAGTGAAAGCAAATATCACAGCTACAAGGATCATCTGATCCGATGTCCGATGGTGTTTCTTTTATATTCACCGAAAAAAAAACGATAAACTTTTTGGGGAATCATTATACACCGAAAGAAAGCCGAAACTTGAATTTTAAAATAAACACCGAAGAAAGTACGCCGAATTTTGAAAAAATAAAAACCGAAAACGCGGAACTCTAAATATAGGCAAGTGAAGCACATTGTCATGAACCTAGAATGCGATTTATTTTTTTCATGATATCCAGCACAACAAACATTGGAACGTATACTCGAAAATGCGTAATGACTAGTAACCACGAAAAGGTTGTTGATATTTAAAAACCCTACGCTCGCGCTGCCGCACGCGCAGCACGCAGAGCCGTTTATAGAGAGAGTTTGGTCAATGGGAGGAGCCGGCAGAGGCAGTGTGTGCACCAGAAAAAATTGGGTTGTGTGCATGTTTTACAGCCTAGAGCTTGGTGTGCCTAAACGGGCGACGAGTCTCCCAGCTGTAGGTGAGAAATTTAGCCAGTGCAGTACAACCGCTAGCCTGGGGTCTAACGTGTATCACGCAGTAGTGAAACACGACCGCACGCCGGTACGATGCTCAGATCGAAACGGGCAGGGGTGGTGATTGAACACAGGATCCTGGGTTCTGCAGCGCGAGGTTTCGCTCCACGTGCTCTGAGCTGGTGTGCGCTAGCCCACTTGGCCACCGATTCCCCCTGGCGAAAAATAGTTTTATACCCCATTCACACGGCAGCGTAAAGGTACCTTTAGCTTAGGTCCCTTAGCTGAAGGTACCTGTAGTAAACGGCGTTCTTGATCACACGCTAAATAAACGGAGCACTTTAAGTTGATGTCGATTGCATTCCAGCTTAACCGCGAGAGGAGCACGTGATAAACAATTATTCCTCGAAATCGGTTTGACGCGCAGTTTTTTTTATTATTATTGTGCGTGAAATATCACATTTAAAACCTAAATATTATTTCTGTCTGCTTTTGCGGCACTTTACTTTTTTCTCTAACTGGATGGGCGCACCTAAATGAGTCTTGCTTTAAAACGTCCGACCCGTCTGGCCACACTGGCCCTAAATCATCTGCGTTTACGAGTTTGCATTGCGAGGTGGGCGACCTTTTTCTGTTTAGCAGCTCCATTTTCTTGCAAAGTTCTCACTGAAGTAGCTAAATAGTGCCCGGCAGAAACGAACCACGACGGAGTCTCACGGTTACGCCAGTCACGCGATCGAAAGGGATAGACGACGACGAAGATAAAGGGTCCTGGGCGGGAGAGTCGGGCGACTCGTCTACAACCTCGAAAAAGAGCTCGCAGTGGTCCATCGCGTTCGGGTTCGTAGCAGACATTGTTTTCCACGTGCCGCCGCTGCTACCTGCTAGCTAGAGTATGCGTTCCTCGTTAATGTATTATTCCATCACATTTGTGTTCACAATCATTTCATAATTTGATACTTATATATATTCAATTTGTTCTAATGCATCAAACAAGATATATTTATCTATCTGTGATATTATTTTGAGTTCGTGGGTCCGAGGCTACTCCCTGTAGCTGTTAAGGGAGCTCGGCGAGCTCCGTTTAACACAGGACCTCCCTTAGCGAAAGGGACCTTTATGCGCCGTGTTATCACGATCTCCAGCTCCCTTTACTACAGGTACCTGTGCTAAAGGTACCTTTACGCTGCCGTGTGATTAGGGTATAATACCCAATTCACACGGCAGCGTAAAGGTATCTTTAGCTTAGGTCCCTTAGATAAAGGTACCTGTAGTAAACGGCGTTCTTGATCACACGATAAATAAACGGAGGAGTTGAATGTAGTAATTCTTCATGGTGGAAGATAGCGTGCACGTGATGTTTTGATAATGATCACGCAGAAAGATCTAAGAAACGAATGTGTCGCTCGAACTTTGTTTTACTCGAACGAGAACTCATCCAACGAATGTGACCGCTCGGACGGCAGATTCACAGCCCTCGGCGCCTGGCGTACGGATTATGTCGATCGTTCCGTAAGTCGCGCTCTTCCCCCATGATTTTGGATGACCGTGATTGAAATATCACGTGAACCATATTTTCAGTCACCGAGAGTTACTCCGACGCACTCATTAATTACGTTTCTCGCGACCACCGCCAGGGTATTATTTCCGGCTTCTTGTTGGCCACATGCGAATTTGTAAAGACGCCCTGGAACACGCCCAGCGCGCTTTCGGCCAATGGCGCCTCCTCATTTGACTCTTACACTTCGGAATGAAGGGCCCAACTCTCTGTATATACGGCTCTGGCCGCACACGCACGCCTTCCCCGTATAAAAGATCCGAGGTAAATAACCAAAATAAAGCGTTGACGAGCGCGCGCGCAAGATGCCATTTGTTTTAGGCTTTTGCTTTAGAACAGTGCTGCAGACGCCGGCACGAGCGGCGCGTGGAACTTCATCTCTGCATCCTCCTTGATGCTTGGGTAATTTATCAGTAGGTCTATTCAGTAGATTAGTTATCAAGAGACACCATTTTCAAATTCAGTAGACTCTCAGGTAGATAATAAAGGTTTCTCAAAGATTTGCCGCTCTGCGACCCGCGTCGGCCATGTCTACGCTCTCACCGCCCTCTCTTTGTCGTCGTTCCAGGCGCTTGCGTGCCTAGTTTCCTTTCCTTCCGCTCTCCGGGGTGGCGGTCCCAATGCGCGTGTCTACTTTCCGCCGGCTGGCGCCCCCGTTGCGCGTGTCTAGTTTCCTCCGGCTCCTCGGGGCGGGGTCTGTGTCGTGTACTAAACAGTTTTGCTAGTCATCCACCTTCACAGAATAAATTGGCTCATGATTTTTTCACACAAAAAAAAATCGCTGAGGGATATTTTATTTTTAGGGGTGTATCCTCAAATTCTCGGGCTTTTGCCGTCAGAACATCCCCAACAAACTATTGAAATAGAAACACTCATTAGCATTTTCAGAGATACGTTTGCTCGAAGCTAACAGCTGTTTTCGAGAAATAGCCTGCTAAAAAACACGAAGTTTTTGCTCACGCTTGGGAACTGCATTACAAGAAATGTATTTCGGTAGGGTACAGCCTAATAGACTATAAAATTAGAAACATAATACAATACACACATTGACCAGCGCTTGTTATTCTGACCGTGATCCCGACCAACATCAAGACTGACAGGCATCTCCGCTCTTCCTATGAGGTCACGCTATGGGCCCGGCCGCCTGACATTTTTGTTTTACAGTCGTTCGGGAATGATGGTGGAGACTATGGCATAGTGCGTTTCTACGATTTCATTTTTCAGTTTGGACTGACTTCTGACCGAACCAGGGATGATCCGTACGTGGCAGTGTTTTCTGTGATGTGAAGTGTGGTGTGGAAGAAACGTGGGCCCATGGAAAGCTTCACGGAAAGAAATTTGAGATCGGAATAAGTAGGAAGCGGTTTCGATTAGGCCTCGTTTTGTTGGACTCGCAGACGATAATTTTTCTTAACAACGCTACTGTTTAGTTGTATGTAATCTATCTAATCCTAACTCGTAGAGTTTTACTCAGACACACACACTTGTTCACCGGTTCCTTGGCTGGTTAAGGTCTAGTCTGCTGAGCCGTAGCCTCCTCTATACTGACAAAGCCTGGCAGATCGTCACGAGACGCGGTCGCCGAAAGTGAAAAGATAGAGCGGCAGACAAGAGGCATGTAACGGGCGCCCCGCTGCGGCGAGACGCCGAAACACACTTGTCCCGAGCGATGGAATGTCCGTTCGTGCTTCTCGCGCTCCTCAGGCCGTGTCCTCGGGCTACCGCTTCTTTCCTCGTGGGGTTTCAAAACCATGTTTCGGGTCCTCGCCGCTGCAAAAGCTGTGCGCAGACTACATGCTCCCCGAGATTTGCTCTGTGCTACCAGATCCTCCCGCTCCAAATCTGCGACCGGGCCCTCTATGGCTCCGTCGTCGAACTGCCAGGCTTTGTGAGCTGAGCACAAGAGCTCACTAAAGGAAAGACGGCGACAAGCACACGCGAAACACGGAATGTCTAAACGTTCTAAGCTATGTGTACATGTTAAATACCCTCTACCATTGACGACATCATATTTGACGAATTTGACGACGTATTTGACGACGGGCGAACAGCGTGGGCGAACAGGCTAGCTTGCCCGTCGCGAGCCAATCGATATTACCGGAGAAGCCGGACAGATCGGTTCACGTCAGGCCTATGTGGAGAGGAGGTATTGGAAAGGCCTTTCAGTATAGGTGGTGTTGATCCGACGTTCCTTTGCTTCATGTGAAGTCACGCAGCGGCTATGGATGCCAGCCCGTGACATTTGAGAAATTTGAAGTATCGTATCAATGCTTACAACACGTTTTGCAAATTCTAAGGTACACGATCATACAAAACAAAACAACATAAAAAAACTATATATCTAGGCTCTCTCAACGTAATCACCACCACTAAAACTTAAACACTTTAAAGGGAAGCTCCAGCAAAATATTGATGGCCATTGATCTTTTGGAATTTTCACCGTGTACTAAATATCCATCCGTTTGTCTACGAAATATCTAATCAAAATATTAATTTTCTTTCGAGAAATGAATTTGGAAGTTTACGCGTACACCTCCGTTCTACCGTCAACAACGAGCAGGACGACTTGTGACGTGAAATGTATCCGAGAGCAGACGACGCTCCCTGCTCCCCATCGTTGTGCGTTGTAGTGATGGCGAGCGTCGTTTGCGGCATGCGATGGAGGGTGCCGGGAATCGGGGATTGGCTGTGGGGTGTAATAACTCCACGAAGAAATGCAGCAGTGACATGGAATTGGTTTCCGACCGAGAAGTCTCTGCGACGGAAGTGGGTTCGAGCGGTTCGATGCGAACACGGGCTCCTAGCGTTCGCGTCGTGCTAGAAAACAATTCACACATTGCTAGCAAATAAAACCTTCCATGTCATTCTGCTTCCATCGTAAACCGGAGACACGGCAAAATATAAAAAACGTGTCTCCGGTTTACGATGGAAGTTCTTCACCAGCTCGCCTGCGCTATACCCTTTCTTCGATCATTCTGCTTCGAAGCTGCATCTGGGTTTCCATGTCGGCGGATTTCGAATGCTGCCCGCACGGGAGGGCTCTCTCGGAGGCGATGTCGGCGGATCGAATGCGAACGGCGAATCGTCTGAAATCTCGTGCTGAAAATCTTAAAACATTTGCTGGCCATTGCTTGCCTAAGACAAGCTTGATAAATCGTTGTCCATTATTTCCTACGGACGATCGCGCCGTACTTCTGACTGCTTCTGACGCTGGGCGAAACAGGCTCAAGCTGCGCATGTGCTGATGTTCATACAACATCTCACGCCTCAACAAGATGGCAGACCAGTAAAGTTGAAAGTTAGTTTCGGTTTTGCTTATATTGTATTTCTGCTACTAAAATGTATTTAATTTTTTTTTGGGGGGGGGAGTATTTATTTGTTTCTTTAGGCTTAGTTGCTTGTGCTCTCTCAGAAAATATGTTTTGTTGGAAACGTTAAAATTGACGCCGAACTAAACATTAAAAAAAAAAAAAAACGAGCGGCATTCATTTTTTCAACTCGCAGTCAGAACAAGCGGCCACGTAATCTGGAGCCGATTATATGCCGCCCCGCGCTGGGGTCGGCAAACCACAGGGCACGCGCCGAGTTCCAGACATTGTTAGGGTTCGGCTATTGTCGTCATTGCAGCGATTGGACACGCGCGACTACCCGAATGCTTCTTGAGCTATCGATTATCCCGAGTCCAAATAGAGTACCCAGGTAATGCTGGGGTCCAATCTATGAGCCACATTCAAATATCGTCACCGGGCGATACTGCGACCGTTCAGCTACGTCATCAAGTTTTGCGAAGGAGAGATTGAATGAAAACGCTCGATTTTATATTTCAAATTGCATAGCAACAAAAGAGTTTCTTGGCCAGTGGCGTTGCGTGCGAGTATCCTGGAGTCCCACTAGTGCGCGCCAGTAAGCTCGTCTTAAGTTAAAAACATTTGCACCGCCCCTTTAATATAAGGCATCCGCCAAGGCGCAGAGGGGAGAGCGGAGCGACGACTTAAAAGCTAGCCTAATGTCGGCCGCGTCACGTGATTCCAAGATGGCAGCGCCCATGTGACTGAGGATGAAAATGTCTATAACCGACAGAACGGGGTACAACAATCAAGCAGCCCAAACGTAACATTTCACATTGCTCCAATTAAAAAAACAAATTTGTTGAAAAAAAAATTTGTCTAACAAATAAAAAAGTGGTTTAGTACATTGCGGAAATAGTACATGGAACGTGTATGTTCGACTTCAAATGAAACCACCCAGCCAACCCAGCTATGATCACGGATTCTTGTTTGCGTACCGCCCTCGTGGCGCGCGACATTCCGAACATGCCATTGCGGCAAATGTGCACGAAGGGAACACAGTTGTGAACGGTGTGTATATATGTTGCACTCGACTACGGACTCTGTGGCCAAGCTCTTTCCTTCGACCATGAACGTAAGTTGACCGATTTTGTCGCCTGTAGTTGTAGCATTATTTATTTCTGGTTCAGGAGAGTCACGGCACCGCAGAAAGGCAAGTAGGCCATACCATGAAGGCCTGCGGCGACGCATCTATAGTGACGATGTAATGAAATAGTGTAGAGATGACAGAGGAGCTGACGATGTTTAAATGAAGGTTGTGTGCGTGGGGTTGATATTGCGGGTGATGACGGCACAGTGTTGCTTAGTGGGCTGCTCGCTGTGCCGGTCTTGTGCCCAGCTGGCCTTACGACTAACACAGTGTGGTGGCGAGTGCTATGAGATACGCCGGCTGAACCCGGGGAAATGTCTGGAGAAGTAATAGCAGTAGTAGTAGTAGTTGTAAACGTGATTATTCGCCAAAGACGGGGGAGGAGGGGGACGGCGCCGGTGGCCGTAGGTCTGGGCTCTCTTGGCACCGGCACCGAGGGCGAAGATAAGACCCTTCACATGCATAAATAGCTTGCAAGTGTCGCCATTCCTTGGTACTGACGCTTATTTCTACTTACTGGTTTCTTCAAACTACAACTTCTGCGGTGTGCAACTAACACGGCGAACCGAACGTTCGCGGCGCATAAAACACTGGCATGACCGCGAATGACGTCACATCCAAGCTATGTACAGGATGAGTCAAAGGGATCGACGGCTGTTTGAAGGGAGCGCATAAATCCGTTTCTGAACGTACCGAGCTAAGATTTTACACAGAGTTGGCCGATTAGCGTGCAAGTTCAAGTTCGCTAAACGAACTTACTTGAGTAAATAGAAATGAAAAACTTAAAATCTCTAGCTATTCGGTTGTCTGTTTGTTTATTTTGGAGTGAAGAGAAAGGGGGAAAAGTTGATTATCAGACCGCCACTGCTAATAAAGGCGACTAATTGGCGCAACAGCCGACAGATGGCGGCACGCAAGTTTGCAATCTGGTGCCCAACGAATACGCAAACAGACACACTGAATACAATACCGGCAGGAATAACTTTAATACGTGTAGAAACATTACTGGAAAACGTTTAACCCGTGGGACTATAATGCTTTCGCATTCCTACACATAAGCAGTCTTTAGTGTTTTTGGCGTGTTTTTTTTTTCGCACGAATTGTCAGCGCATGACAATTTTATTCTATCAATGAAACACACAAAAAAGATAAAACTAGAACAACAACAATACAAAGGCGTTATCTCGTCTTTTTTTTTTTTTCGACAATTATTTTTGTTTACTTGTCGTCTGCTTTGCACTCGATGGTTGTTACCGAGTCTCGTTTCTCCTCTGCAACCTTCGACCGCGTTGTTTTGGGGTGCAAGTCATCTTCATTGTGCGCTTAGCTCCCAACGAGCGAGTGAAGGTTGCTCTGGTACGGGGAGTGCCATAGGACGAAAGAGGTTCGCCGACGTTTGTGAGCGGAGTTTCGGCGGCTTTATCGGCGCCAAGCTCCGGCCTCCCCTACGAGTCTACGCTGGTTGAGGCACCTTAACGAGGGAAACACCCAAAACAAGCTACCAACAAAAGTAGTGTCATCACCGAAGCTGACGCTGAAAAATAAAAAAGACATTTTTGAAGATTCTAAATTCAGCTTAACAACACAAATATGAGGTAGCTTTACACCGCCATACAACAAGGTGTATCCGATTGAAAAGGGAGGAAGCGATGCACCATATAGCAACGGTGATGGCCGAAAACTTTCACTAGCTGGTATTGGAGTAGAGGAGGAAGGCAGCTTAATTAGCGAAGTGGAAGCTATCGGACAAGGGAAATTGGAAAGGGCGGAGGAGAGTTCCTAGCGGTACATCAACAGGTTCAGATTGTATTCCGATTATGTTACTAAAACGATTAGGCGCATTATTAAGGGGGTAGTGAGTATATGTCTTATGAATAGAGGCGTCACAGAATAATGAAATCTAAGTCGAATAAATTTAATATACAAAGAAAAGGGAGATCAAGCGGACATAGCCAATTACCGTCTCATAACGATTGGTTTGTGTTTTTTCAGAATAGGAATGCAGATTATAATGACCAGATTGCAGAGGTGGGTAGATGAAAAGAATGTGCTGGGAGAACTGCAAAATGGATTCTGCTATCGGAGGGGGTTGGGGGACAATTTATTATCCTTAACACAATGTATTGAGGTAGCAGAGCAGGAAAGTAGGCCGGTCTGGATAGCCTTTATAGATATAAAAGGGGCATTCGACAATGCAGTTCAAGTGAACCTGTAGGACATAATGAGCAGCTTAAAAAAAAGGGAATTCTGGAGTTTGTTAAAATTTTTTACAGAGATAACAAGAAATAATTGTCACATAAGTAAAAAAAAGTAAAAATGTTTACAGAGACAACAAGAAATAATTTTCACATAAAAATGTAAAACTGTTAACAGAGATAACAAGAAATAATAGTAACATGGAAAGGAAATGAGATAAAGCGTTACTGTTCATATTCTACTTACAATGACCAGAGAAAAGGCTGGAGAATAGTGGTCGTAATTTCGACCTGTCATACCACAGGGGATGTCACAATATTAAACACATTACCAACTCTTAACAGGGTATTCCACATAACTTTAGCCAAGCTTTAAAATTATTTTGGTGCATTTTAGGAAGACGAAACGAAATGAATAAATTTGTTCATTGTTTGCAGCAAGTCGGGCTATTTTTTCGTATTTTTCCCAATTAACTAATTAATTAGGATTAATTAATGAAATTTTAAAATATTCACTTTAGAGCTAAGGTTCCTATGCCAAAGTTGTAGAGCGTCCTTAGAAACATCTTATTCAGTGGTTTTATCAAGAAACCTTAAAACGGTTCTTTTCTCCTGGGTTTCAAGAGAAAAAAAAAGCCCGGGAAATTATGAAAAAAGACGCGACTTTGCGCTTGAGCATCTTCTATCGCAGCGCTTTCAGCCGTGGCTTGAATAAACTAGGCCCGCATGCTGAATAGAACACTGCTGACAGGGCACTGTTGACAAATTCGCGTATTTTCGTGTTTCTTTTTACAATTCGCGTGCTTTTCTGGTAACCCTGAAAAACAAACTGTGTTAGAGGTTTCTTAATAAAAACAAATAAAAATAAAACACTGAATTTGATGTTTCTGAGGACGCTCTACAACTGTGATTGGAACTTTTGCTTTTAATTGGATATTTCAAAAGTTAATTATTTTTAATTATTAAGTTAATTGGGAAAATACAAAAATAGCCTGACTTCCTCTAAACCTTTACCAAACTTATTCTATTCGTTTCGTCTTTCTAAAATGCACCAAATTATTTCTAAACCTTGGCTAAATTTACTTGGTATATGCGAATAATATAGTACGTGAATGGCTGATAACAGTGCGGATCTACAGGAACAAAGGAATATATGTGGTATTGAAGGACAAAGATAGGTTTAGAATTTAGTAAGTATAAGTCAGCAGTCATAATTTATAATGATGACGTGAAGGAAGAACTTAAAATTTAAAAATTCGTGGTTCAGAAGGTAGATACATATGAGTACCTAGGGGCATGGGTTCATGACAATGTGGATTACCTTAGTGAGCATGAAAAGGATGTCACTGGCAAGGGCAGCAGAAATGTAGCTATAGTAAAGAATAGAGCTTTGCGGAATTACAGGAATGAGGTGGTGAGAAAAATTTGAAAGGAGGTTAAGGTGCCGAGTTTAACTTTTGGCAATGCAGTTCTGTGTATGAAATCTTATATCTAAGCCAGGTTAGCAACGTGGTTTGGCAAGACGGGTGTTGGGAGCGCATGGTAAAACTCCGAATCAGGGGTACAAGGTGATATGTGATGGTCATCATTCCAGGGCAGGGAAGATGCTAGTCATAGAATTTGAAGAGATATTAGGGGCATGGAACAGGAACGATGGGAATGGAAAATTTTACGGTATATGTACATGCCGGATGTTGATACAAAGCAGAGAAAGCGAACATGAAAACTCCAGTGGCAAGTTTTGGGCAATAATGGCGCCGACCAAGATATGACAGTTAAGGAGAGTTAAAGCAACCGAGGGCGAAAAATGGGAAGCGGGGATGCAGATTAAGTCGACGTTGGAGACTTACCCTATTAAAAACTCTAATTTGTATAAGAAATTTTTGTGTCCAATAAACACATATGAATCATACAAGATATATTATAATGACATTGAAGAACCATATAAGAACTATATAACATATATAAGAACATATAAATACTGTATAAAAACTTGTGATAATGTTTTTATCACAAGTTTTTTTATAAGTTTCTTGTATGGCTCTTATATGTTTTATGATATAGCTCTTATAGAGTTCTTATATGCTTCTTATATGTTCTTATATATCTTGTGTGATATATACAAATGAATGTTTCACTAGGGCATGGAAAATATAAGATGAATATTGCCAAGAAAAGTATCGATGACAATTACAGGGGAAGCTCGTTGGTTTTTGAGGACAGGATAGGGGCGTTACAAACTAGGGTTTACAGAGCGAAACATCAGGACATAGATACCGTATGTGGGATGTGGGTAGTAAAGGAGGCAGCTGAGCCCTTTACGCTTTACAGTAAAGGGCTTCAGCCTGAAGTTGTTTACGGCGATACTGATTCAGTGCGGGCTTCGGGCTTTAAAGGCAGCGACGGAAAAATAGACGCTGGGAAAGCGTATATCACCAAGCACAGGTTATCGGAGTGGTGGCATAAGTCGAGAAAAGAATGAAGTTTCGTAAATAATGGTAGATGAAGGCTTATGAGATTGTTTTGCCCTTCTCCAGTGATTACTAATTTAATCAGATATTAATTTATTTGAATTAGAAGCTTTGACTAGGTGGCGGCTAGCCGCAACCCGATTTAAAGGGTTCAGCCGTATCCATCCATCCATCAATCTAATCACTGATCAGATGTCGTCATGTCACAATTGTTGATGTTCATTGCACTGCGCATTCAATATAAAAAAAAGAAAAAGAAAAATGTATGCTGTTTACAACGGTTTCATCTTCAGGGTGCAGTGAGCTACGCGTCCGATAGCTTTATCTCGAAGCGGACTTCCAGTGTGCCTTTACGCCAATATGCTTTCTTATCGAGCACGGGAACGGAACTAACCAACTTGAACGGCGGATTGTCGCCATCTCCGGGCATTTCAAAGGCTGGCTCGCGACGCAGAGCCGACGCGTCCATGGTGCAGAGGATGTCGCCCGACGAATCCCGTGGGTTAACTAGCGCGAACGTGAACGCCTTGCTGAAGGGCCATTCGAGGCACGGGTCCATGCAACTCTTACAGAACTGCACCATGAAATCCATCGTCAGCTTGCCGCTGTCCCGCTGGCAGCTCACGCCCAGTCTCAGCGAGTATCCACACACTTCTGACGGGACGCTGAAGATTTCCTCTCGGTAGTTTGAGATCCTGGAGTAATAGTCCACCCGGCTTACCAAAAGAGACAGCTCTCGAGGACGCCACGTCTTTGTTACTGCCAGACGCCCCGCACATGTCAGGACGTCCACAACTGTCGAGCGCACTTCCACATTCTTTACGGTGTCGTCATGAAGGTGTTCGGACAGGGAGTTGAGCTTGCTTTCCATGTTGTACATGAAGTCTGCGATGTTCATCAGCGAACCTCCAACTTCTCTGCGGACTTCTTCGAAGTGGCGTCTCAGAGCCACGTCTGCAGAGGACGCATTTTTCTCCGATTCAGCAGCGTCGCTGCTGCATTTCACGTTGTGCATGGCCATGTCCGCTCGCAGAACAGATGCGTAGCACTTGAAGCATTGCACGACGTGGCAGGGACACTTTGAGTAAAAATGGTTCACCATATCGACGAGCATCCCTTTGAAAGTGCAGCCATGTCGACGGTTCCAGCACCAGACCAGGCGGTCTGCCACGTCTTCCAGAGACGTGGAGAGACGTTCGACTTGGCCCTCATCGAAGGTTTCCTGGTCCATGGGGCAGCGCCTCTCAGCTCTTTCGTAGCATGTGTCGCACAGGGCGTGACGGCAAGGCAGCACTCGAACTTCCCTGGGAATGACGCAGCACGAGGAACATACCTTCATCCGATTCGGCGGACTGTCGAATTCCAGCGGCCTCCAGTCCCAGTCGTAAGCGAAACCCGCCAAAGGGTACGCCTTGCTTTGTTCCATACCGCCGTTTCCGAAACGCACAAGCCTGCTGCTGTTGGCGACGAAGTCGCAGTTCCACGGACAGACGAACGATGTCGAAAGGTTGTAAGTAGCACCGACCGATACTGGTGACAGCACTATCACAACATAAATTCAATCGCTGCACCGCCACACCGCTGCGTTGATGCCCGCAAGCATTCGTAGGCAAGTGAGTCAGCCGCGCGGTGCGCCGTCAGCGGCTTGGCCTTGGCGTTGCAATCTCGAGTCTGGGGAGAGGGAAGCGGTAAGCAGACACGCACAGGGGAACGGATGCGGCCGATGCAGCGGTGCAAGGCGGCGTTGTTTTCGTTGCGGCGGATGGCCCTCAAGTTATGGCGGCTGTCAAACTCGAGTGCACCTCGAGCTTCGAGCGAAGATTCGCTCGCGCTCCTACGTCACACAAACAAAAATACGAGCCCAAATACGAGCGAACATAGGCTATGTTGGCTCGTATTTGGGCTCGTATTTCTGTTTGTGTGACGTTAGTGAGTGAGTGAAAACACGTTTATTGGTACCATCTTTGATGGCGGGTGGAGGCACTACGGCATGGCCCTTAGGGAGGGGGAAAAGGGTCAGTTTTGTTTGTGGTATTTGTTACAAGATGAGCCGACAGATGGCGCCACCAATCAAGCAATGCGGTGGCGTACCGGCCTCCCCCGCCTCTGGTCTCCTGGACGAAGAAACCGGCGAGCATGGCGGACGCAGATGCCGTCCACATTGTAACCATTAAGCAAACATTAAACTAGTTACGTTCTTTCGATAACACGGCTTTCGAAACAGTATTTCCGAAGCGGAATAGATGGATAAATGAAAACGGCTGAACCCTTAATCTGCCGGTGACTTGCGCCACCTAGCCAAAGCATTTAATTTCAACAATTAATTATTCCACACTTAAAAAAAGCGCGCGCACCAGCGCCCTTTACGACAGATAGTCAATCAGTCATCCAGTTCACCTGCGCTCTGGGAGCCTATACAAGCAACCTCTGCGGGTGTTTTCATGTCCAGAGCCGGACAACTGGCTGCTTCGCATTGGAAGCGTTCGAAAATTCTCCAATTCCCCCACTCGTTCCTTCGTTGGGTGAATTTCTATGGCTCGCGGTTCTTTTCTTCTTAAAACCTTGAAAGAAATAACACCCCACCCACACGTTATAATAATAAAAAAAAGAACAATTACACGACACAACGTAAGCACGTGCGATGAGCATGAGGTGTATTTTTATATTTGATTTGTTCTTCATTTATGAACATATCTTTTTTTTTTTGCAATCAAGGTTGTAAAAAACACGCCCGAAAATGTGCTTTAGGTAAGTTACTTTTTAAAAGTGATTAGTTTCAGTTGCAGTTAGTCAGCAAACAATGTAATTAAGTTGCAGTCACAACTATAGTCACTCGGAAAATAAAAGTAACGCTTTAAAATCACTTTGCCTCGGGAAAGCAATTTAGTTACTTTAAAGTTACACAGTTATTGATAAGTCCTGTCCGTTCCGTTACTTGGATGGACAGCAGGGAAGTGAACTTGTATGCGAGAAGGTTTCCAGTAGTGATTTAATGTTGCAGCCGCGCAAAAGGCGGCAGCAGGGAAAAGTCTTAGTAGCAACACACAAACAACATGGCGCGCATACTACTCTCGAACAGGGGGTCGCTCCGAGAGTGGCGCTCCCTGGTGGGTACACAACAATCCCTTCCCCCCAATTTGCGCTTTAGACGAAGTCATTCAGATAAGCTGGCCGTCTGACATGGCGAGAACTACGGGAGGCTGTTTGGCTTGTGTCGGTGTGAAAGTCATGCGGCCTAGAGGCGTCGCTAGCCTGTGGCTGCTCAGTAGGCTCAGAATCCAAATACCGACGCCGCATTTGATCCGTGTGTCGCCGCAGTTCTCGGCCGTCAGGTGTTCGAGTCCGGTATGACAACGGTCCTAACACTTCAGCAACAACTGCGGGAACCCAGCGTGGTCCAGAAGCATAGTTCCGCACATACACCGCGTCGCCGGACGAAAAACTGCGTGCTGGCTCTTGCTCGTCTTCAGTGTGGACGGTCTGGCCGTGGTCGTTTCTGACCCCGTCTGGGTGCAGTCTGTCCAGGAGCGTCTTGGGACGGCGGTTGAAAAGCAACTCTGCAGGGCTCCTTCCCGTACTTGTGCATGGAGTGACATGCTGCTGAAGAAGGAAACTCGTTAAACGTCGGTCCCAATCGCCCTGGATGATTCGCTTCAAAGCATCCTTAGTTGTTCTAACCATGCGCTCCGCCTGCCCATTGGTGGCTGGATGGAATGGGGCAGATGTAACGTGGTGAATCAGGCCGCTTGCTACGAACTGTCTGAACTCCTCAGACACGAACTGTGCTGCATTGTCCGACACAATCGTGTCAGGTAGTCCGTGAGTTGCGAAAAGGCGACGCAGGCACTTGATGACAGTGGCACTGGTCATGGAGGACACCGAGATCACCTCCAGCCACTTGGAGAAGGAGTCCACAACAATAAAGAAAGTTTGCCCCTGAAAAGGGCCAGCAAAGTCTATGTGAAGACGAGACCACGGCGTCCTCGTTCTCTCCCAGTGGTGCACGGGGGCCCGAGGGGGATCTGGTCTCGATGCCTGGCATGCACCGCACGTGTTCACTTTGTGCTCAATGTCAGAGTCCATCTTCGGCCACCACACGTAACTGCGGCCGAGGGCCTTCATGCGGACGATCCCTGGATGCGCACTATGCAGTGCCTCCAGTACCTCAGCTCGTCCTTCAGTGGGGATCACAACTCTGTTACCCCACAGAACACACCCCTTGTACACCGAGATCTCATGCTGCCTCTGCTCATAGGCCTGAAACTCGCCACCCAGACGCTCCGAAGGCCAACCCCCAGTGCCCAGCTCAGAACACGAGACAGCACAGGGTCTCGCCGCGTCAAAACAGCAATGTCTGTGGCCTGCAGAGGAGGCTTTGTAGACAACTCCAGCATGAAGACCTCTAGTAACGGTGGTGGTGCACAGACAGTTGCAGGCGAAGGCAGTCTGCTGAGTGCATCAGCGTTGGCGACCTCCTTCCCCGGACGATGGACCAGTGTGTAGCTGTAGGCGTTCAAAAGGATGGACCATCGGAGCATTCGAGGGGACAGAATGGGCGGGGTCACCTTGTCAGGCACAAAGATTCCCAGGAGAGGCTTGTGATCGGTTACAATCACAAACTCACGACCGTAGAGATAGTCATGAAATTTCTTCACGCTCGACACTATAGCCAGCGCCTCACGATCGATCTGTGCATAGTTGCGCTCCGCCTCTGATAGGGTACGCGAGTAAAATGCAATGGGCACCTCCCTGGAGTCGTCCAGCCTGTGGCTAAGCACTGCCCCAATACCCACAGGGCTAGCATCACATGTCAGGACCACAGGCTTGGTTGGGTCGTAGTGTGTCAAAACTGTGTTTGAGGAAAGGAGGCTCTTCACCGCATCAAATGCCGTTTGCTGCCTCCTTCCCCAGGTCCACACTGTCTTCTCGTCCAGGAGTCGGTGGAGGGGCTCCGCAACTGTAGCCTTGCCCTTCAAGAAACTGTGATAGAAGTTGAGCAAGCCAAGGAACGCTTGCAACTCTTGCTTGTTTTTGGGGGAGGTGCCTCGTGGATTGCTGCAACCTTTGCCTCTGTGGGGAAGATGCCGGCAGCAGTCACACGAAAACCCAGGAAGTCAACCTCAGGCACATTGATTACGCATTTTTCTCTCTTCACCCGGAGGCCGGCATCCTTGAAACGCTGAAGCACCTCGCGAAGTCGAGAGGCCAGCTCCCCTTGTGTAGCAGCAGCAATGAGAATGTCGTCAAAGTATGTAACTGCTCCGGGAATGTTCTTGAGGAGGCCATCCATTAACATCTGGAAAATTCCAGGAGCACTGCTTACACCATACTGCAGCCTCTTCACCCGGTATGCCCCACGATGTGTGGCGATTGTTTGAGCATCAGCTGACACTTCATCAACTGATAGTTGTTGATAGGCCTGCGCAAGGTCTAATTTTGCAAAGCACTTGCCCCCCGACAATGATGACAGCAAATGACTCACAGCGGGAATCGGATACGGGTGTTGCTTGAGAGCCTTGTTTATTGTGGACTTGTAGTCTCCGCATATCCTAACGTCGCCATTGCTCTTGAGCACGGTCACTATGGGGGTTTCCCACGTCGGCTGCGTCGCAGGCTCCAGGACTCCCTGCCGAACGAGGCGGTCCAACTCCTCTTCCACCTTCGGCTGAATTGCAAAAGGCAGCCTCCGAGCTTTCAGGCGAATTGGCGGAACGCTGGAATCCAGGTGCAGGGAGACTGGTGGTCCCACATAGTTCCCCAAACCGTCTTCAAAAACCTCACTGAACTCTGAGAGAACGGTGTCGACTGTCAATTTCTCGATCTGGGAGACACCCGCGATGACAATGCCGAGTGGTCGAAACCAGTCAACTCCCAGTAGGTTGGTGCGGGTGCCCCTTGCTACCAGTACCGTGAGCGGGCCCACAAACTCCTTGTATTCCACGTGCACGCTGCAAGCCCCGACAACGTTCACTGGGCTCAGCTGATAATCAACCACCGTCGAAGAAAAGTCAGTCAGCACCAGCTCTCCACCGCACTGCTGGAGACGGCGGAATGTCTCCTCGGTGAGGATCGAGAAATCCGATCCAGAGTCCACCTCCATATCGCAAATCTGGCCCTCAATGGACACCTTTGTTCGTAGCTTGCAAGGCGCCGTTGATCCTCCTGCGCCGACGTGGTTGCTGTAGTAGCACTCGTCATGAGGCAAAGCGGTTACGTTGTATGCTGCTCTCGAATTCCGTGGCTGTCGAAACGGCAGGTTTCGCTGCTGGCCACTCGAGCTGCCGGCGCGGCAGACTCGTTCGATGTGGCCGGTTCTTTTGCATGCCCTGCACTGTGTGTTCTTGAATCGGCAGTCGGCGCGGAGGTGCGCACCTCCACATCCGTAGCACGTGCCGTACATCGTAGCCTGCGGTTCCGTCTGCCCGAACGCGGCCGGTTTCTGACATTTCACTTGGTTAGTCGCGGGAACGGTTGCGGCAGGGTCATTCTCTTCAGACTGTCGGACAACCCTCGTGCTTTTCGCGGCCGCTTCTGCCGCCAGAGCCTCCTCCTGGGCCACGCAAAAGGTCAACTGTTTCTTTGCGAACAGTCGGTTCTGCAGGCGCTCATCGCGGAGTCCGCAGACGAGACGGTCCCTGAGCATTTCTTCCAGGTTGGGGAAATTGCAGTGCTGGGCCAGGCGTCGGAGCTCGGCGATGTAAGAAGATACTGTCTCCTCCGGGGCTTGGTTCCGCTTGTAAAATGTGTTTCTGCGGACTATTTCTGATGGCTGCGGTGAGAAATGAGCCTTGAGCACCTCGAACACCTCGGCAAGCGTTTTCGACTGAGGCGCCTCCGGGGCCACGAGCGATTGAAGTAAATCAAACGTGTCCGCGCCGCACACGCTGAAGAACACCGCCAACCGACGCTTGTCTCCCGCCACTGTGTTTGCATCCAGGAAGAAGTTGAACCTCGAGACGTAGGAGTCCCATTTATCTGGCGTGGACGTATCAAAAGGCTCGATCTGGCCTAGCGTGGACGTCATTGTCCCGATGAACTTGTAACAATGCTTGAACGTAAGCACTTAGACGATACCGTGCATCCTCGTCGCCACTGTTAAGTCCTGTCCGTTCCGTTACTTGGATGGACAGCAGGGAAGTGAACTTGTATGCGAGAAGGTTTCCAGTAGTGATTTAATGTTGCAGCCGCGCAAAGGGCGGCAGCAGGGAAAAGTCCTAGTAGCAACACACAAACAACATGGCGCGCAAACTACTCTCGAACAGGGGGTCGCTCCGAAAGTGGCGCTCCCTGATGGGTACACAACAGTAATACTCAAATATTTATCAAATTGCGCAGAGAATAGCGACAAAACAAAGAGAGACACTAACATTTATGAACACTTTCCGAAAACCATAATTTCGGTATTAGCACATGTGTAATAATGTGCTATTGATGTTTATTTCCTTTTGTACCGAAGGAGTCGTTTTTCGAAGTTTTTGTCGTTTAGCCTTTTTCTCTGCATGTGGAAAACACCTTGTTCCATCTGAAAATGCACTCAACAAAAGCTTTAAAGCTAAATAAAAAAAGTTAAAACGTGTAAAAAAAAGAAATGAAAGAATTCTTTGTAATGCCGAATTAGAGCGCAGCTCTTGAGGAGGAGGAGGGGATGGTACGGAGGGGAGGTATGCCCATCCTCCCCTCCTCTTCCTCCCTCCTCCTCTCTTGCTCCCCACCCATTTGACGGGGAAATTTTCCCGCTAAATTTAGCAGGGAAAGGTTTCTGCTAAATTTAGCAGGGGAATTTTTCCTCTAAATTGAATGGGGAATTTTTCCCACTAAATTTAGCGGGGAAATTTTTCCACTTAATGTATCGGAAAAATGTACCTGCTAAAATGAGCGGGGAAATTTTCCCATAATGCATCGCGCTGTCACGTTCGATCGCATTATTCCCATAATGCAACGCTTCGCGGTTACGGCGACGGCGACGCCGCTCAAGCCGGAAACAAACGCCAAAGAGCTGCGCTCTAAAAAAAGAATGAAAGCCGTTTACAATTCTTGTAACGCCGAATTAGAGCGCAGCTCTTGAGGAGGAGGAGGGGAAGGTACGGAGAGGGGTGTGCCCCTGCTCTCCTGCACGCCTCCCTTTAGGGCAAAATTTTCCGCCAAACTTAGCGGGAAAATTTTTGTGCTAAATTTAGCAGGAAAAATTTTTCGCTAGATTGAGCGGGGAAATTTTCCCGCTAAATTTAGTGGGGCAATTTTTCTGCTAGGTTTAGCGGGGAAATTTTTCCGCTAGTTTAGCGGGAACATTTTCTGCAATTTAGCGGGAAAATTTTTCCGCTAGATTTATCGGGAAATTTTCCCGCTAAATTTAGCGGAAGTCTTTACCGCTAAGATTAGCGGGAAAATTTTCCTATGTTTAGCGGGGAAATTTTTCCACTAGACTTAGCGGGGAAATTTTCCCGCTAAATTTAGCAGGGAAATTTTACTGCTAAATTTAGCCGGAAAAGTTTCCGCTACATTTAGCGGGGAAATTCTTCCACTAGATTTAGTGTGGCAATTTTACCGCTAGGTTTAGCGGGGAAATTTTTCCGCTAGATTGAGCGAAAAAATTTTCCCGCCAAATTTAGCGGGGAAAATTTTCCGATAAATCTAGCGGGGAAATTTTTCCGCTAAATTTGGCGGGAAATGTTTCCGCTAGATTTAGCGGGGAAGTTTTCCCGCTAAATTTAACGAGGAAATTTTTCAGCGCTAAATTTAGCGGGGAAATTTTCTCGCTAAATTTAGCGGGAAAATTTTACAGCTAAATTTAGCGGGGAAATCTTACCGCTAAATTTATCGGCGAAATTTTCCCGCTAAATTTGGCGGGAAATTTTTTCCGCTAAATTTAGCGGGGAAATTTACCCATAATGCACCGCGCGGTTACGCCGACGGCGACGGCGACGGCCGACGCCGCTCAAGCCGGAAACGGGCGCCCATGAGCTGCGCTCTAAAAGAAGAAGAGTTGTTGAGGTACGGACTTTGCTACGCATCACTGCCTTAATCAGCACTATAAAATTCTGTTTCATACTTAGCGTGCAACGCTGTCAGAGCTACTGGCGCGAGCGTGGGGCTTGATCTCGTTGATCATTTGCACGCGTTCTCGCGCAAACAAAACCATAGATGAAGCCACGCGCTCGCGCCAGTAGCTTTGACAGCGTTGCACGCTAAGTATGAAACAGAGTATAGGGCGCCGTCATCGCACGCAGGATCGTCGTCATCGCACGCAGGATTATAACGAACTTCACAATAGGTGGTATTCTCTCCGGCCATTGCTGAGCTCGCTGCTGCTGAGTGCGTGCTGACGGCAGGCTTCCACAACGCTTCCAACACGCCCATTGCACACCATCAAGATTGTCTTCTTTGGGATATTATAAATGCGAACTCATCCCGAGCATGCGCTGTGAGCAGTCACCTCAGATGTGGCGTCTAGTGAATACCACCTACTGGCGGCGTGCGCGAACGCTCCTGGCGGCTGCTGGTGAGCGCTGGCGGCGCCCCTCTAGCTATCATCATCATTGTTTGTGCCGTCACAGGTAGGACAGACTGGGGCAGAGTGCGCAGATCTTGGATACCTCGGCTCGTGATCTCGCTTCATGCGCTGTTCGGGTAACGCGCGGCAAAGCCTGTTTTGGCGCGTTGTGTTTATTTGGTGAAGTGATATTTCTAGTAGGACATTTTTGCCATAGCTTGAAACCGTGGCAGGCGCAGTCGTGCTAACAAACACTTTTGATGCCGAGGTGTCGAAGCACCCGGAGGATGGTGTGCTGTTCTCTACCCCAGTACAAAAATGCTGGATGGTAAAAATAGAATATCCATCGAATTACCCCACCACAACATCTACTACGGCGAATAGGGTGCATTTTTTATTATGATTCGGACAAAATAAAACTGAAAAAGAATGTCTCATCAAATGGGAACTAGGAAAGCGAAATTAAAGAACCTCTCGCGTGTGTGGTAAACACTTCAGTGAAAACGAGTTTGTGTATCCTGTTGGTATCTAATGTATTCTGTGAGTGCTGGTCTCTTATTAGTTCCAAGTTGATTCCCTTTGGAATTTATAAACCAGTAAGAAAACATTTCCTCAAAATAACTTGCAGGAAGAAGGGGTGACTGGCTTCCGGAGTCGTTTCAATTAAATCCCGGCTAATTCACCAGGTCGACGCGAAACGTTCGAGACCCCGTCGTGATCGAAGCATTAAATCTAATAAGTCCGTGACACTTGAGCTTCCCAAAAAATAAGGTATACGCCTGCTATGAATTACTACCGTTTCTATGTTTAATTTTGCGGACCCCAATGCGCATAATGCGCGAGGTGCTTCTCAGCGAGCTATTTGAAGTTTGTAAACAATTCTTAGTAAAAATTGGATAGAGCAAATTAATAAGTCGCCTTAATTCGCTGGGCCATTTCTGACAATTTAAGAATCGAATAAATATTTTGATTTTCTTTCGAGCAGAAGTCGCGAAGTGACCAAACTACTCTGCCACGTATTCGATGCGGGAGGAGCTATGCGTCAGTTGCTGACGAGCATTTGCTCTTCAGCAACTGTCAAGTCACACTTGGATAGAAGCGTCGGTTTCGGCAAGCTCAATGTAGTTAAAACAAGTGTGCGGCGCTTTGCAACACAACTGTGCGTGCGTGCACAGCTTAGAAGACAGCATGTCATTTACTCTGATGAATGCAAAACCTTTTTCTACAACAGCCACCACAGATTCAAAAAAAAAAATCGGAGAGGTTGTGAATAGCCTGTTCGCACGCCGCGCAAGCTGTAATGTGAAGCTCCAGGCTTGTTTTTGAACATTTTAAAGTATTTAATATTAAAAAAAAACTTCGAGGCGCTGTTAATAATTAGCAAGATTACTCGCAAAAATGTCATACAAGTTTGTTTAATAAATAAACCGTTTTTAATCGGCATATATGCGAACTAACATAGCCACTCCGTCTTTGACCAAGCTCGTCGTCTGTTCGCATCCTACCAGCTCCCTCACAGTAGGGCGCCCGCGAGGGGCGCCACCAAAAGACGTTGGTGTGCAGAGGCGTTTTGAGATCCAATCTGGTCACCGTGCATGAAAGACACTTTGTTTGGGCGCCAGTCTGGAAACCATGGGTACTCCTCAGCAATGCTTGACTATTAAGCCCGGTTCACACAGTTGCGTTTGACTGCGTTTGACTGCGTTGCGGCAGCGAGACACCAGGACATCCCTGTTGCTTATATCGCGTGCCAAGAAGATTCCTTGAATTGGATTCCACGCTTCATACGAATCACAGATGTGCCGGTGACTCGCTTTCGGTTCTCGCCGCAACGCAGTCAAACGCACTCAAACGCAAGTGTCTGAACCGGCCTTTAGACGATCTACCCACACCAGGAGCAAGATGGCGGCGCCCAGAGGCCGTACTTGCAAACGTCTTACCACGGTTTCCAGACTGGCGCCCAAACAAAGCGTCTTTCTTTAATGGTGGCCAGACTAGCTGACGAAGCGCGGCTGCTCGCGTGCTCCAATAGTTACACGCCTTGCGCGTACTGCCTTCTACAGCAGTAGCTGTTCTAAAGCAGAAGCCGAAAAACAAATATTTGCACGCGCCTTCATCAACGCTTTATTTTGTTTATTTACTTCGAATCTTCTCTACAGGTAAGGCGAGTGCGTGCAGCGCGTGTACCTAGGTTCCCGGAATTCTCCTTGATGCTTGGGTAATGTGGCAATAGATGTTTCCGGAAAATGTCAGAAGATCTCGCGGCGAGGGGAATTGTGGGGCTGTTCCGATGTACGCTCGTGACGACTCGAACGTTTCGTGTATCTTTGAAGCGGCACGATACATTCTCTCCTATTATTAGGAGATCAAAACGCACAAACAAATAAAGCAAACAAAAAATGAGGTCATCACATACGTGGTTTTTGCATTTCTTTGCTTGTCTGCGTTCTTAATTCACAAAATGTTCAACCAACGTCAACTTCGTCTTCGCTTCCTGGATAATCTCACGTGCCGTACATCGGAACGTCACAATTTATTAAGTATTCGGTGAGGGCGCCACATTTTTCCGGTAAGGTCTATATGCCTAATATTCCGCGATCTTAGATTACATTGTGGCACGTCCCGATAGCTGAGCCGGTTATCTTCAGCGCCAAGAAGGTTTTTAAGGACTTGGCAGCTCGTTTGAGATTTTGTTGCAACAGAAAAAACCGTAAATGTTCGAATTCTCTTTTTCTGTGTTGAGTTTTTGAGGCGCTGTCGGATGTGATTTTGTGAACAAAAACACACAAACAGAAAGGCACTTACAACACACACCGCGTGGCTGAATTGGTAGAGGTATATCAGAAATGGTTTTTAAAGCAGCCTAAAAGTAGTGTTCACAATGGGCATCAAAACACATCTCAAGGTACTCGCGAACATTTGATAAAGACAAGTTCCCAGCCGCATATTTCATTTTACATTGCTTGGCAGCGGGCCGTGCAATAATTTTCAAAGAATTTAGAGAGACCATGAAACGAATTTTGAATTGGGATGGACAAATGATTTGGGACTAGAATGTTACTATCTGCATATGCTTTAGTGGGTCAAAATAGTAATGCACGATGGTAGAGAGCCAAGAACCTGCTTTTCGGTACGAAATATTGGAAATAACAAAATTACACCATCTTCCCGAGGGGAACCATGGGGTGATGCGGAGCATCGTGTTGGTTCCGAGGAAAGAGTCAGTTGCGTGCTGACGTCGAGAGATGGCGCCACCGACTGCCCTAGCGTTACCCCCTACGCGAGCCTTCGTCGCGGCTCGCGGCAGAGAAACTTAAAACGCTCGCCGCTCGCCGTTTATTTTTTTTTCACACTTGAAGGAGAGGAGACTAGAGGAGGAGAGTTGCGCGTGCGCGCGCGGTGTGAGTAGAAGCGAACGCACGCGCAGTGCACGCAGCTGGTAGAGAGAGAGAGCGGAGAGAGTAACGCGCAGCTGTTGGAGAGAGGGAAGGAGTAGAGTTGCGCGTGCGTCGTGTGAGTGCGGACTACAAGGCCGCGGGACATAGACCCGAGCAAGAGATGCTCCGCATCTAAAAGCGGATATCTGACTTCCTTTCCTTCCAGAAATTCTCCGCTTTTTTACGGTAATGCATTCGCAGTGCCCAAGCACGTCAGCCGAATCCAGCTCGCGTATTGGACATGAACACTGCGTCACTCGGACGTATGCGTCCGTCAGCTATTAATCCATCGGCGAATATTCGAATTCGCGTTCGTGGCCAATGATTTCGGTGACGAAAACTGCCGAACAATGACCGGAGCCATACTACGTCTATTATGGTTTGCTTCACTTTACGGTCGAGGGAAGCCGAATCTACAAATACAAGCTCGATCTCTGCTTTGAACGATTGCTTGCAAGCGCAGCTGCTCGGCAGTGACGTTCAAAACCCGAAGCTCGCCCTCGTAACCTCTGTTACGCTCGGTTGTTTCGTTGGCACCCTGTTACGTTTTTATCCATGGCGTCACGACTTCTGTTATCGGCCGCTCATCATCACTTTCCGCGAACGACACGCTCAATGGTGTGCGTAAAAAGCAGGCTGGAAGCTTGGGAGTCATCGAATTTCGAAGCCAGCACCATCAAAGTTGACCGCCTAATATTGCTCTTATTTCCGTCGATGAAAGCAAACTTAATACGACTAAAGCGCCTGACCCGGCATGGAAGACGACCACGTCGTGACCAGGAGGCCGGGAGGGCTGTCGTTGTAGCTCATCAGTTGTCGGCAATCCTAGGCGCAAGGAACACTGAAGGCTAAGCTTGCTAACCCTCACGCGGCTTGTAGATCTAGCAATTCCAGGGAAATACTATGACACGATCACGTGACTTTTTATTTCGCTGTTGGGTTGAGGAGAAAAGCAAACTTAGGTTTTCATTAATTTAAATTTTTTTAAAGAAAGTTAAAGGACTGAAACGAGAGAGAGAGAGAGAGAGCAACTTTAATGGGTCTCCTGCAGTAACCCCTATCATCCCACCCTCTCAGGTGGGTTCTTGGGGCGACGTGGCCGGACGTCTTCTTAGCGGGGAGAGCCGCTCGCGGCGGGCTTCAGCGTACTCGGATTAACCCTTTCTGCTTCCATCCCGTCCGGTCGCTGCTTCTCGAGTGCCGCTAGGATCTGCTGGATGGCCGTGTGTTGGACGTCGTAGTCTTCGGATCTCTTCGCCTCCTCCATGAGGGGCGGGAGAACGTCTGCACTGTTGTCCGCGTTCGCGCACTCGCAGTCTTCCAGGATGTGGGCCAACGTGGCCCTTTCCTTCCCGCACAGTCTGCACAAGTCTGTTACGTATACCTCCGGCCACAGGTGCTTTGCTAACACTGGGGTTATCACGGAGTTAGTCTGTAACTGGCGGAATACCACCGCCTCCTCCCGCGTCAGACGGGGGTGGGGCAGGGCCATCGTTCTTCTGGCTAACCGGTACCACAGGGTTACCTCGTTGTAAGCGTCCATGGTGTCCTTCTCGGGGCGATCCACCACGTCGGCGGCGGCCGTTGCCGGGGCGCGGCCGGCGAGTCCACGCGCCACGGAGTTGGCCGTCTCGTTGTGGTTGGTGAGCCCCAGCGAGCCCGCCACTTCCGTGCCCGCGTGGGCGGGAAACCACTTTATCACCGCTCTGGTGATGACTCCGTTGACTTCGGCCTTGCGCAGGATGCGCGCTGCCGCACTGCACACTCGCTGTTTCGCAAAGTTGCGCACTGCCGTTCGCGAGTCGCACAACACCGTCTTCGTTCTGGGGTCCGCGATGGCGAGGGCCACCGCCACTTCTTCTGCCTGGCTGGGCACAGTGGTCCGCACGCTGGCCGCCAGCCTGATCTCACCCGTTTTGGCTCCGATCACGCTGACGCTGAAGGCGTCGCCGATGTTCTTGTAACTGGCCGCGTCCACGAACACGGCTCCCTCATCGCTGGCGTGTAGCGCGATCAGCGCCTTGGCTCTCGCCTCTCTTCTTTCTTGATGGAATGTGGGAGTCATGTTCCGCGGGATTGGGCTCACGACGATGTGCTTGCCCAGCTCCCGCGGTATCTGCTCCTGCATCCGGTGGTCGTCTTCCTTGGCTCCGATGCCTAGTTGTTTGAGGATAGATCTGCCGGTCCTGGTTTCCGACAGTCTGGTGAGCTGCGCCGTCTGCTGTGCCTCGGCGATCTCTTCCAGGCTATTGTGGAGTCCCAGGGCTTCGAGCTTCTGCGTGCTCGTGCATCCTAGGAGTCCTAATGCTGATTTGTAAGCTTTGCGGATCATCGCGTCGATCTTCTTCCGCTCGCACTGCCGCCAATTATGGAAGGCGGCGACGTAGGTGATATGGCTGATCACGAAGGCTTGAATCAGTCTGACGAGCCTTTCTTCCTTCATCCCGCTTCTTCTATTGGCGACGCGGCGTATGAGACGCAGTGCCGTGCCGGTCTTAGCTTCGAGCTTGGAGACCGTTGCCCCGTTGACTTTGCTGCGTTCGATGATCATGCCCAGCACTCTAATCTTGGTTACCTCGGGGATGATGTGCCCCCCTTGCGTTCGTATGCGGATTTTATCGCAGTCTCGGATAGTTTGCTTCTTGCGGCTCGCTCCCCTGGGTGGAATCACCATCAGCTCCGACTTTGCGGGGGAACACACCAGCCCCGATCCCTTCAGTTGGTCCTCTATCGTTTTTACTGCTTCTTGTAGTGTATTCTCTATGTGGCCGTCGCTGCCGCCGGTGACCCACAGCGTCACATCGTCGGCATAAACCGTGTGGCGTACCCCATCGACGCTCCGCAGCCGGTTGGCGACTTCGATCATGACCAAGTTGAAGAGCAGCGGAGAGATTACCGCGCCTTGTGGTGTCCCCTCGCTGCCGAGCGTTTTCTCTGGTAGTTGGAGATCCCCGGCGCAGATGTGAGTCGTGCGGTCGGTCAGGAAATCCCGAATGTAATTGTAAGATCTCTGTCCCATGTTCAGGTGCGACACTTGGGCGAGGATCGCAGAGTGCCGGACTTTGTCGAAGGCGCTCTGCAGGTCCAGGCCCAGTATTGCCCTGTTGTCGCTGGTGTGAGTTTCGTAGTCTACTATCTCCTTCTTGAGTTGGAGCATGGCGTCTTGCGTTCCAAGCTTGCTTCGAAAGCCGACGAGAGAATCCGGGTAGAGCTCTGCCTCTTCGAGGTACTGTTGCCATCTGGTCATTAAGATGTGCTCTAGCAGTTTGCCCACGCACGATGTTAAGGATATTGGGCGTAGATTCTCGATGTCGGGCGGCTTGCCTGGTTTCGGAATGAGGATGGTTTTGGCTTCCTTCCACTGGCGTGGTAGCTTGCCGGCCCTCCAGCATTTATTGAAGTACGCCGTCAGTGCCGTCACCGCCGCGTCGTTCAAGTTTCTGAGCGCTTTGTTGCTGACGCGGTCCGGGCCCGACGCCGAACGCCTGTTCAGGTCTTGCATCGCGTTTCGGACCTCCCATTCCTCGATGTCTTGGTCAACCTCGATGTTCTCTGCCCCCTGGTATTCTGGGTGCTTTTCCTTTGGGGAAACCGGGAGGTATTTGGCGTCGAGTCTCCTCTTCACCTCCGCTTCCCCGTGCTCCGCTACCGCCTTGTGTATAATTCTGCTGAGCTTGTACTGTTGTTCTCCCTTGGTCTGGGTGTCGTCGAGGAGGTGCCGGAGCAGTCGCCACGTCTTGCCCAGATGGAGTTGGCCGTCCGCCTCTCTGCACGTTTGCTCCCACTGCTGCCGGCCGAGCTCCTTGCTGTGTTTCTCTATTTCCCTGTTGATTTCCGCGATCTTTTTGCGGAGCCTTCTGTTTGTTCGTTGTTGGTTCCACCTTCTCTTGAGGGCAGTCTTCGCCTCGATGAGGTGGGCCAATCTGCTGTCCATTTCGTGTATGTCGTCGTCCGTTTCTATCTCTGTCGTCACCTCCTCGGTCGTTTCTACTATCGCCTTCGACCACGCTTCTATATCTTCAATGTTACCATGCTGGCTTGGGAGCTGACGCCGAAACTCCTCCCAGTTCGTGTATCTGTGTGTTCGTTTCTCTTGGCTTGCACCGTTCCCCAGCGGGACCCGGATCTCTATGACCATGTGGTCGCTGCCGAAGTCGTGTTTGGTGTTTTTCCACGTTGCGGTGTCGTTCCCATATATTTTGACGAACGTCAGGTCCGGGGTGGTGTCCCTGGCGACCGAAGTGCCCGTTCTTGTGGGGGTCTCCGGGTTCGTGATTAGCGTTAGCCCCGCGTCCGTGGCGTCTTGCAATAGGTCTCTCCCCTTTTCGGTTGTCTTATCGTATCCCCAGTCGTAGTGTGGTGCGTTAAAGTCACCCCCTATTACGATCGTGCCTTTCTTCGTCGCACGCAGTGCCCTTTGCATGAGCGTGCGGAACTTTTGCTTTCTATGTCTGGGGCTGCTGTACACGTTGACCGCGAGCACGCTTGTTTTCCTCTTCTTCTTCCCAACGATCACCTCCACCGCGCTGCTGTCGGTCCAGCCGCCGGTGGTCAGCTCGTGCTCGAGGAATACGATGCCCTTGCGGACGAATGTGCACACCCCGCCTGTTGGTTTGCGTATTCCAAACTTTTTCTTTTTTTGTTTAGGGGCTTGGCCGCCTTGGCGTGTGCTCTGTATCCTTGAAGTTGGGGTGTGTCAGTGCATAGTGTTTCCTGAATCATAATGACGTCCGGTTTCCTTTCCATTCCCTGTAGGTGCCGTGTTAGCGTTGCCCTCTTATTGTGATAGCCGTTACAATTCCACTGCCAAATCAGGAGGTCCCTGACCGGCTGCTGGTCTGTTACTGCCCTTTTGTCTGGCTTGGCGTTCGATTTCGCTGTTGGGTTCATAATTGCTGTATTTGGGTGGTGATCTGGGTTTGGGCGTTCTGCACGAATGTCTGCATCTTGGCTTCCATACTCTGCAGGAACGTTTGCATCTGCGTTTGTAGTTGTAGCATTCCGCTTTGTATTTCTCCCAGCGTCATCTCTACCTTGTTGAATTTTTCCTTCATCGAATGTGCAATTTGTTCCCGCTCTTTGTCCATGCGGTCGAGCCTGGCCACGAGCTTTCTCTCTTTGGTATTCTCGATAATCCTCTTTTTGTTGCTGGGCTCCTTTGGCTGTTCCTCGTCGCTTTCGATGCTGCTTTTGGTAGCCTCCTCTTCGGCGATGGCTGGTTCCTCCTTCCTCTTGGGTGGCTTTGCTGGGGTTTTCTTCTTCGAGGATGGGCGGGGTATCTGCTCCACCTCTTGCTCCTGTTGCGGGGTCGGCAGTGACAGTGGCGCTTGACTCGCCCTTATTGCTTCTAGTAGTTTGTCGATCCTTGCGTCCATCTTCTCTTCCATCTTCTGTAGTAGCCTTTCGTTGTTTTCGTTGATCATGTCGTATATTTCTCGCCTTGTCACGGGCGGTTCTCCGGTGTTATGGTGTTGGCATGGTGGCTGCTGCTTGCTGCGGGGCGTTTCTTCCGACTTGCTTCCCTTAACTGCAGCCAACCACTTAAGCTTCCCGTCTTCCTGCTGCGACGGCGGCAGGTGTTTTTGCTGGCTCTTGTGTCTTTCGCGGCTGTCGGTGCGCCGTTGGCTTTCGCTGCGCTCGCTTTTCTCCCTGCTCGGCAGCTGTGGAAAGTCCGATGACGTCATTGGTGGTCTTGTCTTCTGGAGCTGTTGCTGTTCGCGTTCCTCTCGGCGCTCCCATTGTCTTTTCGTGACGACGAAGGGGACCTTGAACTTGTTCTTGCAAATTCTATCTGCCGTCGGATGCGCTCCTCCACATAGCTTGCAACTTGGCTTGCATGCCTTCTCGTGGTCCGCGTCGGGGTTGGCCTCCCCGCACGCGAAGCATACTCTGGTCTCCGGGGTTGGACATACGTCGATGCGGTGTCCGACTTTTCCGCAACATCTACACACTTCATGATGTTTCCTGTAAAGCCCGCACTTGAGCAGTGCCGCTCGGTATTTTACGTACCGGGGCACTCTCTGTCCTTCAAAGAGGACGATGACCGCTGTAGAATTTCCAATCCTGTGCGCCTCTAGCGCCGTTGGGTTATACTTTGTCACGACCGCCTCATTTATGTCTTCGGGCGATTCGTCAATTGCGATACCTCTGATGATTCCCTTCGCCGTCCCTTCGGGCGCGGTTCGGTAGGCGGAAACCTCAAATTCCATGTTGCCGAATTCGACGGTCCTGATCTTAGTGTAAATTTCGGCTCTCTGCTCGCTCGGCGTGCTCACGACTAAGATGTTCTGCGCCGCATTGATGCACACCATGTCTTCGCCCTGGTATTCTTTCGCCGTCCCCGCGGCCGCCATAATGGCGTCCGTGACGACCGGCGTCTCGATTCGAGCTACGTTCAGGCCGCCCCTGGGCCTAATCACGATCTTATGGTCGTCTCTGGGGATAGCCGCCGGCATACGGGCTGCTTTCTTGATATTCTCGGTAACTCGCTTGACAAAGTTAACTCTCTCCTTGGGTCTCGACTGCCGTTCCGCGGTGAAAGATGGTCTCTCACCTTGCAGCTCCTTGGCCTTGCGCATTCTTCTACTCGTCGTGGTCCATCCGCTCGACTCGCCGGGTGTCGCGTCGCGGCCTCCTACTTGAACGTACATCTTCCCTTCATCGTTGCCGACTATCGTTGCCTGCAGGCCTTTGGTTGCCGGGCTCTCGCACACCTCCATCGTCGGTGGCGACGCCATCTTGTTCGTACTCGTCGGGTAGGCCTAACGCCGGGGGCGATCGCCCCGGTGGCCGTACTCGTGCGCTAAGCCTAAGGCCTAGCAACGCTTGCTCGCCTCGAATTTTCGAAGTCCCAAAAGAGGCGAAAATTCACATACCACTTGCGCGATGTTGGTATCGGCTGGTTCCTCGTACCGTACCGCACACTTTCGTAACAAATAAACTGCAGTTGGCCGGAGCCGATAAACGATAAAAGGCCGTTCCTACTGCACACGACTATCTGCCATCTGGTCTCGCACTCATCCTCTTCTTTCGACTGAAACGAAAATAAATTTCTGTTCTAGGTTCTAGACCGCTCACAATTAATTAAGGTAAGTATGAAAAAAAAAGTTGGGAAATCTTAATTTCTTTTAACAGATTAAGATGCTTTCTTTATTTCGTCCCCGGTAATGCGTGTCGGTTGTCAGTCATGATGGTCTTATGGGAAAAGTCAGCCATGTCATCTACAAAACAATAGGGAATCAAACTATGCTCCTTTGAAAACTTCCACTACTCTCTCTCTCTCTCTCTTTCTTTCAACAGCCTTTTTTACGTTTACAGTTTACAGCAAAGGGATGTGCAAACTAGAGGTTAAATACGGTCGCGAGTCTTTCTACCAGGCGGTTCTCAGAGTTGACAAGCTGGGCTAAAAACATCGGGTAACTAATCGAGTCACATGGGACTTCATTTACATATCCACAAGTGGTCCGGAGTCGTTTCGTACCGGTACCTTCTTGTGTAGTTTCTCAGGGGCCCCATGCCGTCGAGCGGTAGGCGATCGCGGTGACGTGCAGATTTAAATTATTCATGACCCGCCTTTTTGTCACACGTGCGACGTTCACCATCACTGTCCAAATGGAATCCTCCGTTTAGTTGTGGCCATACATGTACACGTTACCCCCAAAAAGAAACTGTGATGATGTGACTTAGTCTACAAAAGAAGAAGGTGTGCCAATCCATGGATCGGCTCGGAGGGACAATGGAAGACGACGAAGAAGAGAAGAGATGGGTAGTGCGTGAACGGAGAGCGTGCAAAGGACTGGCCGGCAGAACGTGCTGGGTCGGAACGACACCATCGACCAGGGCAATCGGTTCCTCGCTCCTACGGTCTGACCAGCAGCCTGTTCCAGCGAGGGCAGCGCATAGAGATCTACGCTGCCCGGCTTCCTACTGCGCGAGCACTTGGTGCGGTGACTCTTGGGTCATCGACGGAAGCCAACCGCTCCCGCTCCTGACTGCCAGCCACAACCGTGGGCCGACAATGACAGCTCCAGACACAAGACCTGCTGCTGCGCATGGTTATTCAAAGACATGGTGACTGTTGCTTTTCCCTTTCTTTCATTTCTTTAACTAAGTTTTCTTTTTTCTTTTAGTATATGCATATGAACTCTTTGATTTCTTTTGTAAATACATGTTTTAAGAAAAACGAAGGACATTGTATCTTGTCAATTATTAACCCCAAAGAACCTTGCTACAATTAACTGGCGTCCGCGACAGGATAAGATATTATCTGTTCCCTCGTTTTTCTAAATAACAATAATTAATCAGAATGGAGGTTAAAGAGCTAATGTCTTTGGGCGCTGAGTTGGGACTGGCAGGAGCGGAGTTGAGGACGTGGGTAGACGAGGAGCGAGCACGCCAACGAGAAGAGAGGGCGGCTGAGAGGGAATCACAGCGCCTCAAGGCAGAAAGTGAGCAACGCATTATCGAATTAAAAATTCGTCTTGCAGAGGCTAGCGCAACCGAGATAGGACGAACAGATGGCAGTGAAGGGTCACGTCGCGCATCTATATCGCTATCTCCTAGTCCTCACAAGCTTATGCCTCCCTTCGATGACAAAAGGGACGATCTCGACTCGTATTTGAGGAGATTTGAGCGTGTAGCTCAGGGGCAAGATTGGCCGCAAGAGAAGTGGGCGACTGCTCTAAGCATGTGCCTTGTTGGCCCAGCTCTGGAGGTCATAGGTAGGATGTCGCCTGAAGACTCTCTGGATTAGGATAGAGTGAAGAGGGCTTTGCTCCAGCGGTTCCGTTACACGGCAGAGGGGTACCGCGAGAAATTTAGAGAGAGCAAGCCGTTAGACGGAGAGACAGGGAGTCAGTTTGCTGCAAGACTAGAAGGGTTCTTCGACCGCTGGGTCAGTATGAACGCATGCCCAAAAACGTATGAGGGGATTCGTGACCAGATGATTGGGGAGCAATTCCTTCGGAATTGTCATCCGAGGCTCGCGGTCTTCTTAAAGGAAAGAAGCTGTAAGACCATCTCGGCACTGGTTGAAATGGCGGACCACTTCCTGGAGGCGCAGGGCCAGCCTAATCTGGCCAATTTCAGGAAGGAGGCCAAGGAAACCTTAGATTCCCTGAAGGAAGATGCGCATGGCAGCAAACCCGCTCTAAAGATAAAATGTTTCTTGTGTGGTAAGTTAGGCCACAAGGCAGCAGATTGCCGATCAAAACCAGAAACACGCGTGTTCTGTCAAGTGTGTCAGAGATCAGGCCACGAGTCCAGATCATGTCCGCAAGGAAAGAACGGAAAGACAGAAGTTTCATGTTTCGTAAAACCCACTGATGATCCTGTTGGTAAGACGGACGCGTTCTCACGGGGAAGGAAGAAAATCTCAAGAAACGCCTTCAGAACGTTCCCCATGAATATGACTGAAAAGGCGGGACCAATTCTGTCGGAAGGTATGCCAATCACAGATGGGGTATTAAACGGCAAAGCAGTAAAGGTGTTGAGGGACACCGGGAGTAACACCGTGATAGTGCGCCGGGAACTGGTCGCATCTGAAGATTTTACTGGCAAAGTCAGTCCCGTATTTTTAGTGGACGGGACGTGTCTGATGTTGCCAGAGGCAAACATTCGCCTTGTGTCGCCGTTCCTAACGGGACAGGTAACCGCCAAGTGTATGGAACGTCCTCTGTATGACGTTATTGTGGGGAATATTCATGGAGCGAAAGACTCGACCGAACAAACCCTGAAGGAGGTGGCTGACGCGGAAGGTGAAATCGTCGCTGCCATCGACGGTAGTATGCCGAGTAGGTTAAACCAACTTAGTAACGTTGGGGGTGCCAGGGAACGAAGGGACGTGCTGCTCTCGCAGTGGAGCGACACCGACGCCAAGGAGCGCCTGAAAAGCAGGTCAACCACTCACGAGCAGTACCTGGAGAAGGAGAAGCTGCTCCAGCAGGTCTTCGACATGAAGCAGCCGGTGTACCCCAAGCCCCGCAGAGTGCTCTACCCGAGGCCGCGCCTCAAAAGGAGGGACCCTGAGGCCCAAACAGTGGTTTCGCCACTGGGCACGACCGATAACTACCCCGTGCCGGAGATATATCCTCACGTACAGCGTTCCGACCGAGTTCATCGAGGGCTACAGCCTGGCAGCAGCCAACCCTTCCGTCTCGTCCGGAGAGGACACCATGGAGCACGGAAACGAAAGGGCCAAGAGGAAGTGTCAGGATGGACGGCAGGAGTTCCTTGGAAGGCAAGGGGACCGGGAACAAATTATCAAGGAAAAAGAACTGCAGCTTGAGGAGCGAAGGCTCAAGCTCGACGAAGAGCGGCTGGCCTTTGAGAGGACCAAGTTTGAAGCAGAGATGGCGGTCAAGGTCAGAAGGCTGGACATGGAGGAGGAGGAGCGCAAGATTCGCGACGACACGGACAAGATGCACCTGGAGCTCATGAAGATGATGTTCGACGAACTAGTCCGGAAGGCACAGTGATCGAGAACTGCCAGGAAGCACTTCGTCGCGTATGAAGTGTTTTGGTACGATGGTGGGCATTATCACTGAGGGTTGGGAGAAGCGAAGTGGATTCAAATCATTCTTCATTACGATCCATTCATTACGATTGAGAGCAGTGCAAAGTAGAATGGATTGTAATCATTCATCGTTAGAAATTTTTTTAGTAATATACCTCGGGTTCTGCATTTTTGGGAGCGTATTTTCAAGGAAATTTGAGAACATATGGAGACGTTAAAGCAGATTTTTGAGAGAATGCGACAAGCCGGCATTACAGTAAACCCAAGAAGTGCGAAGTCGGTGTGAGGACAATAACATTCCTGGGTCATGGTCTGGGTAATAGAGAAGTTTCATGTGTATTTGTATGGAACGCATTTCGTTGTTCAGACGGACCATTATCCTTTAGAATATCTAAACAAGGCGAAACAACTAACAGCCGAGTGTTACGCTGCAGTCTGATGCTTCAAGAGTACTCGTTTCGCGTGGAGTACATTTAAGGAAGTGAGATTGTGGGTGCGGGTTATCTTAGTAGGCTGCAATGAACTTGCGCACATCATCATGGTTTTGGTTTGTTTTGTGTTGTGTGTGTGATTTGTGTTTGAGTACTTTGAGAAAAAAAACTTAAAGGGGGGCTCCTTGTGATGATGTGACTTCAGTCTGCAAAAGAAGAAGTGTGAGTCAACCCATGGATCGGCTCGGAGGGACAACGGAAGACGACGAAGAAGAGAAGAGATGGGTAGTGCGTGCACGGAGAGCGTGCAAAGGACTGGCCGGAGAGAACGTGCTGGGTCGGAACGACACCATCGACCAGGGCAATCGGTTCCTCGCTCCTGCGGTCTGACCAGCAGCCTGTTCCAGCGAGGGCAGCGCATAGAGATCTACGCTGCCCGGCTTCCTACTGCGCGAGCACTTGGTGCGGTCAGAGCCGTATATGTAGAGAGTTTGGCCATTCGTTGGGAAGTATAGGAGACAAATGAGGAGGCGCCATTGGCCGAAAGCGGGCTGGGCGTGTTCTAGGGCGTCTTCAGAAATTCGAATGTGACCAACCAGAAGCCGGAAATAATACTCTGGCGGTGGTCGCGAGAAACAAACCTGATAACTGCATTGGAGTAACTCTCGATGACTGAAAATATGGTACACGTGATGTTTCAATCACGTTCATTCAAAACGATGGTGGAAGAGTGCGACTAGCGGAACGATCGACATAATCCGTACGCCATGCGCCGAGGGCCGGGAATCTGCCGTCCGAGTGGTCACACTCTGTCCGAGCAAAACAGAGTTGAGCGGCGCATTCGTTTCTTACATCTTTCTGCATGATCATGATCAAAACAACACGTGCACCCTATTTTCAACCACGAAGAGTTACTACACTTCACTCTTACTCGCTTATTAAAACCATTTACGAACATAGACCTTTGATCAGAACTGTCACTTGCTACCACCGCTAGGGGATTCTTTTCGGCTTCTGGTTGGTCAAGATAGCATGCCAAGCCCTCTTTCCGAGTCTGCCGTACGTCCTGGCTAGGGGTGTCGCGAACTTTTGTCGAACCAGATTTTTAGGTCGAACTTTCGAGGTTCGACTGGGTCGAACCGATTCGACGAACCTTCGAACTTTTCACCAGATTCGACCGGTTCGACTTTGTGGACAGTGTGGCCAGACCTTGATACAAGCATGTCTAAGTTTGGAGAACTTATTTTTTATAAAAATGATTATTTAATTTTATAAACAGTTGCAATTAAAAGAAACCAATTCTAATCACTGAGGAAGTTAACAACTTAATCTTTTGTAGTGTATTAACGAAAATAACCAATAAGCGCTGCCCTTAAATGATCCCTTAGCCATTACCATCCAATCCGAAGCCAACTGACCAGCCTGTCGCGCATGCGCACACGAGTCGAACCTCAATACAAGGTTCGTCGAACATTCCACTAAAAGTTCGAAAAAGTCGAACCTGGTCGAACTCAAACCTCGGCCGGTTCGCGACACCCCTAGTCCTGGCTCTGCTCGCGCCTCCCATTGACCAAACTCTCTACATATACGGCTCTGGGTGCGGTGACTCTTGGGTCATCGACGGAAGCCAACCGCTCCCGCTCCTGACGGCCAGCCACAACCGTGGGCTGACAATGACAGCTCTAGACACAAGACCCGCTGCTGCGCACGGTTATTCAAAGACAGGGTGACTGTTGCTTTTCCCTTTCTTTCATTTCTTTAACTAAGTTTTCCTTTTTTTCTTTTAGTGTATGCATATGAACTCTTTGATTTCTTTTGTAAATACATGTTTTCGGAAAAACGAAGGACATTGTATCGTGTCAATTATTAACCCTAAAGAACCTTGCTACAGTAACTAAATGCCCTTACTCTGTACTCGGTCAAAAAGTACTTAAATACGTTACTCGTTACGGATTCAGAAAAGAAACATGTTACTTTGGCGCAAAAGTAACGAGTTAATTTTCTCGTTACTTCGACGACCGGCAGCTACTTTTGTTTCATGTTTTTTTTTCAGCAGTTGTTGCATTAAAAGGTAGCTGCCTCTCCAAGTTTGTGTCAGTTATATTTCCCCGCTTCCTTGAGAACACATCTCAGGCGACGTTCGAGGGTCGTTCTATTGACACTTTCGAAGGAAAGGCACTGTTGCGCTTCAGGAAGAGCTGGTGAATATGAGATTACCCTCTCTCTTTTGTTCTTTCTGATTCTAATGTTCGAAGTTGACAATGGGGTTCTGGGCCTTCCCGTGTTGGCAACCGCAATGTTCACATTCGGTCCACACGATTCCAGAAAGCTAAACCAACGAACCTCATTGTGTTCGCTCGGTGAAGGACATGCCGAGCTGTAGAGTTCGGCTGACGTGTTCAGCGATAAATGTTGCTATGCTGTCATACCGTTTAGTTGTTTTTCGGGTTTCCCATCTGCGTTTGTCGCAATAGATGCACTGAGGTTGCAGTTTTATGTTGTTGAAACGGTGATGTATACGTTACTCCTCAAAGGTAACGAAATACCGTTACCCGTTACTTGGTCTTAAAAGTAACTAAGAACATTACTCTTTCGTTTTCTAAAAAAATTAACTCGTCACCAAAAATAAATAAGTAGACTGTAGAAGTAACTTGTTACTAGTAACGCGTTACGTACATGTCTGTCTGCGGCATCGAGTAAAGGGCTGTTCAAGGTAAACGCGTCTACTGAAGTTCCCAACATTTGCTATACCGGAAGTGGAGGTTTTCATCTGGTTCCAATTAACTATACAACTTTTTTTTTGTTATTTTTTTCTCGGGAGGGAAAGATTTTTTTTTTTTTTTGCTTCCATATTTGAACAGAGGCTTGGAGCGCGTTCATTACGCGGCTCCGGGAGCCACTCGCGCGCTCTGCTGGCTGTCGTCAAGGCCTCCGCTGTTGTAGACAGTCCTCAAGCCAGACATGTACAAGTTACTAAAAAAAGTAATTAAGTTAAGTTATTGAGTATTGACCTCCACAGTAATTTGAGTATAGTAGAAATTATTGAAATGAAAAGAAATTGAGGAATTACTAATTACCGTAAAAAAGTAGCGATTTACTTTTGAAGTTACTTTTATATGTTCTTTATGGTAACAAGAAAGTACATAGGTTTTGATCCGTTAGCGAAATTGTGCTAGCTAATTATGAATCGGCTAGTTTTTTTCACAGAAGTGCTTTAATAGCTGGTTCATCTTCTGCGTGCCTAATTGTTTTGTACTTCTTTGTTTTTTTGGTTCATGATGTACTGCGAATGTATCATTTATACTTTGAGGTTTAGCACTGCCTGAGCTTGATTTTTAGACAGTGTTTGCCTGTTTGCAGTGTTGCGTAAAGTACATGTAAAAAGTACTTGAAGTAAAGTACAAAGTAAATGAGAGGTTATATACTTCAAGTAAAAGAAGTACACCGGGTTGCAATGTACTTGAAGTGAAGTACTAAAATACAATATATTTCACGGTAAGGTACAAGTACTTTTAACACAATCTTTCATGACGCCCTTTCATTCCTCATACAGTGTTTTTTTAACTGGTACGCATTGCTCTAGGGGCAATCGGAGGTCCGTCAGTTTATTACGGAAATAGCAGCAAATATTTTACAAAGTCAAGTCGCCACAGAGTAGTTGTTTTACTCTCGCTGACGAGCAGTTTGACACAATCAACTTATAACGTATTTATTTGTGTCGGTCTTATAGCCGTCATTACATCTCTCTGAGAAATGACCAAATGACGTCTCGAAAGAGCGCGTTTTCATACGACGATACGATACTTTTTGGTTTCAAATTCCCGGAATGCACACGGAAGCCGGGAGTTTTACTTTTGCTCGGAAAGTACCAGACAAAATACTTTACTTAAGCACAAGTACATGTTCAGAGAATGCGCTTCGAGTAGAGTACAAGTTTTCTAAACAGTAGTACTTTAAGTACCACGTACTTAGAGTACTTCAAATACCATGTATTTAGAGTACTTCCCAACACTGCTTGTTTATATTTTTATATTCAAACGTTGGGGGAATTACTAAGGCATGTTCTGAGTTTAGGAGGAAAGGCAAAGCAAAAAGGTCACCTTTGCGTTGCCCTTTAGCACGCGATTCTTCGAGTACAGCACAAACTACGGGGGCACCACATGAGCTTCAGAGCGGGTGCTGCATTTTGTTGCCTCCTTTGAGTGAGGATGCAGTGTGTGCACCTCCTGTAGTGAGCGAGAATTCATACGTTGGGGAGAAGCGGGGACCAACCCTTTTTTCAAATGGGTCAGGTCTCTTTAACTTCGGGACACAAAGAAACGCCAGTCTTCGGCGCTAACCCCACAGTAGGGAGTTTTAGAATAGCGCACGCTAAACCTTTGCGTACGCAAAGAATAGCGTCGTCGCCACTGCGCATGCGCCGAACGCTAACCACGTTTTGCGCTTGGCGTGCGCTATTTTAGCGTGCGCTATTTTTCGGAAATTGCGTGCGTACGCAAAGAGTCTTTGCCCTCCTTCAAGAAGGATTCGTGATGACAAGTTGGCTAAAGCCAAGATGAGCACAGTTATTATTATTATTATTATTATTATTACTCTGGACCAAATAAAACTCGTTTTTTTTCTGAAGTTACAGTACTTCGTGTGTGAAATAAAAATTGTTACTGTATCTTGGTGGCGTCGCAAGTGCGAGATGCTTGGGCTTTTGCGTCGTGGCGGAGAAACGCTATTCTAAAACTGTCTTGCATAGTCTGCGCTAATGCAAGCGCTAAATTTAGCGCCAGGGGGTGTAAAATTGCGTACGTTATTTTAGAATTCCCTAGTTACTCGGCCTCTCTTGCGTCGTGTCTGTTCGTTCACCGCGCCTCGTAGCAGTGTTGTTGCAGTGGGGGCTCGTTAAAAGTTTGGGGGTTTCGGACTCTGCAAACCACTTCCTCCGCCTGCCCCCCCCCTTTCCTACGCCACATGCTTCCCCTCTTTGTTGATAGGCAAAACAACCACTAAAATTTGAAAGTAATTTGTAATTTGAGTAGTAGTTACTCGGAAAAAGTAATTAAAGTAAACTACTAATTACCGAAATAAAAATGTAATTGCAAGCTAAACTACTCACAAAAATAGTTAAACTACAGTAACTTGAGTAGAGTAGTTGAACTACATACAAGCTTGTGACCCCAACTTCCCGAAACCAAGAAATGAGTGGAGACGATAGCGAGGAGGCGAGGAGCCGTGCTGTTTGCGTGGTTAACGCCTTCTCTTGAAACGGACGCGCGCCTCCAAAATAACGTGTGTTATTTTTTTTTGCGTGCATGTTTTTTTTTTGTATTTATTGTGTTTTGTTTGGACAGACCTTAACCGGCAAACAAAACCCTGGATCCAAGGCGATGAATTGAGCTTGTCGTGACACGCAACGTCTGGCTGATCTGACGTGGAACATCGCCGCAGGATCGCCTTCACCCGCTCCGTTCGAGCAACTGAAGACGCTGCGATGGCGACATAATGACAGTATTCCGCACTGAGATATATTTGTTTAGTCCTTGTCTGACCGTCGAGGATTCATTTTATGGCGTTTTACATTCGTCACACTTTTGTGCCTTTGTTTCGTCTACTTCGTTAATGGTATATGGAGGTATATGGAAGCGTTAACGATATGTAAGCTGAGTTGTGAGTATGGTACGGACAGGGGTGGGTATAGAAAATTGCGAGCAGAGCACCCTGACTGGCACCCCATGCGTGCAAGCACGTGCAGCTTGCGCGTGAACATAGCTTTGGCAAGCTTGCAATTGCGCGGTCTTGTCCGCACGAGCAGAGACATTGCGGTGCTCGCCTTGCTTACAAACAATGCTCTATCATTGCCTCCTATATACTGACAAAGCCTGGCAGATCGCCACGAGAAGCGGCCGCCGAAATTAAAAAAAGGTGGAGCGGCTGACAACAGATGAGAGGAGAGCCACGTGATTGGCGCCCTGCTGCGGCGAGACGCCGAAACACACTTCTCCCGAGCGAACAAGTGTGCTTCGGGTCCTCGCCGCTGCAAAAGCTGTGCGCTGACGTCCAGGTTCCTCAAGAAATGGCTCTTTTATGCTCTGTGCTACCAGGTTCTCGCGCTCCAAATCTGCGACCGGGCACTCTATGACTCCGTCGTCGTACTGCCAGGCTTTGTAAGTATAGAAAACACTATGCCTCCATAGACCATCCCATTTAGCGCTCTTAGGGCGGCGCCATTTCGTTCGACCGCAGCGCCCTCGCCACACATCCGGGAAGTTCAGCAGGTTCGGCGGGGTAAAACGAAAGAGAGGGCACACGCCCGATTCCGCTAGCACACAACAAACCGGGAGGTTGCCGCTCTCCATCTTTGGGCTCGGGCTGTACCGAACATCGAACTCCCGCTTGTGGCTGCCCGTTGTGAAGTGGTTAGCGTTCTTAGGATATTTACAGCCACTCCAATATCAGCCTATAGCGCTCTATTCTTTCATTTCTGGATCAACTAGCATATCTTTGTTCCGTTACTTCATTAACAGTAGAGTCAGTCGACAGTAGTGCCCTCAACCACTGCGTCTATTGCGTCGGAAGTGCGCGTTTTTATTTATTATTCCAGACCTCCACTCATTGTCGCTAAAGGCCTACAGCAGTGAGAACTTCGTATAGTAAAAAAACTACAGCAACCGGATTGACCTTTCGCCGGAGGACCGGCCACTCGGACACAATTTTCCCATTTCTATTTTTTATTTGCACGCAGGTAACAGCGCAATTGTACCCGGTTAGTCTTTTTATCGAGCACAGCATTACACGATAACTTGGATATTCAAATCCGCGCATCTGCGCTTGAAATGTTCAAAATGACGTGATTTTAAACCGAGTTTGAACGCCAGCCGGATGTTAGGTACAGCCCACTCGGCGGAGCAGACGACGCGCGGGGTGGGAGGGGGAGGGGCATTTTTTCTTTCTCCGCTCTTCCTAGTGGAACGGTCAGCAGGCTTATGCAGCGCGAGCTTTTGATCCACGTGCTCCGAGCTGTGGGGCGTTAACACGCTAGGCCACCGACCAAAAGCGCAGCACGTTTTTGTCATATCTACATTAATGTAGATTCATGGCACGACGACTGCAATAGCACCGCAGTAATCCTCGGACTCTGGCACACGCGTACGCAACCACTGAAAGGGGAACATTCTATTTGGGTAGCACACCCAAGGTGAAAAGCCCCGAAAGCACTGAAAATGTTCGGAAATGCCTTGACGCTGGCTGTCGTGGCTTGATAGGCACGGGCTTATGTAGCATCCCCAAGTTAATCCCATAGCTTGGTGAGGACTCTTAAAAACCGTCACAAGTGCCAGTAACCTTTTCCCAAGAAGAGGTTCATGCACAGGCGCGCTCTACTTCATTCGATTTCCAATATTAGTAACAGAAATATTTAACGTTATGACGAGCGATCACTCGAATTAATTGATTGGACCGCGTTGCTTGGATTGTTTTAGAAAGCATACTCACTGCGCGAGGAAAGGTTACTCGCGCGGTATAACGCGACTGAACGAGAATATAATTTAATAATAAATCCGAGGAAGTTCCGCGGTCATGTGACTTCATTGAAAACACACATTTATACAAAGGAAAAGGTTCGCCTGCCCATGTGATTGTCGTGAGGAGGGTTGTGACTTACTTATTTGAAATGATGAACCCCGATGTAAGGCACCAGAGAATCCAGGATGTGCATCCTCTGCTATGCCTGTCGTTTGGTGTAGGTCCAGTCTTCCAGCTGCTTTGGTCTCATCTCGCTCGATAGCGAGTCCCACGCGTCTAGTCTGAAGACATCTAGGCCCTTGTGGTTCATGTCTCGTCAGATACTTTACTAGAATGATACATTCTACTCCCTCATTTGCATTAGACAGCCTTCCCCAACGGCGTGGATAGCCAGCATCGGAGAGAACAGTTGCTAATCGCGCTGTCCACGTTGTGTCGCTTTTAGTGCTGCGCCGAGGGAGATGGCTGCACGCCGCCACTCATCTTGCGCTTCCCCGCGTGGTCGCTGCAACGCGAGCGCGGCCACCGGAAATTCCCGTATCGGCAATTTTAGGCCACAGGAACGTCTGCCGGGTGAAGCCTTGCAGAGCCTGGGCGGCAGAGTGCTGCAAGACACGTTTTCTGCTCGTTCGCCATCATTCGCCGAATAATTAAGTGCACTCAGTATAAGAGATAATAATGCTATAAACTACCGCACTGTAAGCAAAACGCCTAAGGACAGGGACAGCAGAAAATAAATGCAAACAGCACCTGACGCCCTATCCTGTTTTTATCTACTTTCATCTGTCCCCATCTTTAGGCGTTTTACTTCCAGAATGCACAGCCAACTAGCTCAACTTCCCGTAATATGAACTACAACAATGGTGCCAAAACCTAAACTAACGTTCGATTCAGATACAAATAGCAAACATATTTAACTTACAAGCGATAATAGGAAATATTCAGGAGTGTAGACAGCTTTACATGGCAGTTGGCAAGCCATTACCGCGGTCTCCAGACTCCATGTGAGCGTTACCGGCGCTGATTGACAGGCCTGCTCCTAAATTGTGGAATTTACTTCAGCAACCGTGCTCATGACTTCGGAGTTGTACGAAGCCATTGCGGAAAAACTGTTGAACAACCGTACCACAGTAGGGATCCATATATCACATCTCGGGCATCTGGCACCATTCTGTCTCTCTTCTTGCTGTGGTTGTAGTGATGTGGTGGTCGTGGCCCTTGGGGCGTTCGGGTATCGAATGTGACCAACCATACCACTAGAGCGAACAATATATCACATCCGGGGCATCTCGCACTATTTTGTCTCTCTTCTTGCTGTGGTTGTTGTGATGTGGGTGGTCGTGGCCCTTGGGGCCGTTCGGGTATCGAATGTGACCAACCCTACCACTAGAGCGAACAATATATCACATCCGGGGCATTTGGCGCTATTTTGTCTCTCTTCTTGCTGTGGTTGTTGTGATGTGGGTGGTCGTGGCCCTTGGGGCGTTCGGGTATCGAATGTGACCAACCCTACACTAGAGCGAACAATATATCACATCCGGGGCATTTGGCGCTATTCTGTCTCTCTTCTTGCTGTGGTTGTAGTGATGTGGGTGGTCGTGGCCCTTGGGGCGTTCGGGTATCGAATGTGACCAACCATACCACTAGAGCGAACAATATATCACATCCGGGGCATCTCGCACTATTTTGCCTCTTCTTGCTGTGGTTGTTGTGATGTGGGTGGTCGTGGCCCTTGGGGCGTTCGGGTATCGAATGTGACCAACCCTACCACTAGAGCGAACAATATATCACATCTCGGGGCATCTGGCACCATTCTGCTCTCTTCTTGCTGTGGTTGTAGTGATGTGGTGGTCGCGGCCTTGGGGCGTTCGGGTATCGAATGTGACCAACCCTACCACTAGAGCGAACAATATATCACATCCGGGGCATTTGGCGCTATTTTGTCTCTCTTGCTGTGGTTGTTGTGATGTGGGTGGTCATGGCCCTTGGGGCGTTCGGGTATCGAATGGTATCGCGTAACAGTAATGTTCCGACGAGATCGGGTGAGGGTAGTAGGTCTTCCAAACCTTTTCCTTGGCGGGGTCGGATGCATCCAGCAAGCTCGAGTCGATCGGGACATTGGCTGAACGTGGTTCGACGTTAGCGAGCGTCTCTCGCATCCTTAGGACTTGTTCAGGTTTACCTTTAGTGGTGAGCTTTGGTTCAGGTTTCGGTGGAATAGACGTCTCGATTTCCTGGTTCTGTCTAGTTGGAGGCTGGTGGGAACAGTTCGAGGAGAACCGTCGTAGGCACAAACTAGAACAAGCTGTCGGTGCGGCTTCTTTCGTGGACTTGAAATCGCACGAGTTGGACAGATGAAAGGACAGTGTTCCGAGCGCACACGAAGCCGCAGCCGATCTTCTCATTGGGGCACTTCACAAGAAGCTCTAGCGCGTCTTCCACGGGGGTCTTCAAGTACTGGATTTGGCTCTCTGTAAATGGGCACCCGTCGCGGGGGCAGAGGGAGGCTTGTCCAGGCGTCTGTATTTCCCAGTGGCACCCGCGACACAGAATATCGGAGCAGGGCAGTGCTAGAATTTCTTTGGTCACGGCGCCGCACGACGAACATGGGCGCACCCGCCTCCACCGTTGCTCGCTCACAATCTTCACGGGCTCCCCGTTCCAAGCACCCGGAAACCTTTCGATGGTGTGAATCCTGGACATAATTTTGTTTTCCCTTTCCGAGCAGTCGAAGGAAGTTGTTCAGCGTATATTTTCGACAGAGGGAACTGACATCAGGTCATGACTTGAAGCGGGAACTATATGTGATTTGACCGCATTCTCGCGCGAAACGGGCAGAAACAGATAAGGAAATTGCAGACTGCAACGGCACCCAAACGGCACCCGACGGGGTTAGAAGAAAAGAGAGAAACTATACCAGCTCCCTGAGGTTACTTTTCTGGGTCTTGTCTTAAGAAGTTTTTGGGGCATCCTGATTTGCTAAAAAATACACCCTTTATAATTTCTATCTATCGGAAAAATATTTCGCTCGGACACATCCGGAAGGGGGCCAGCGAGTATTTACAAATTAAATCGTGGATTTTTTAGAATTCGTTTTTCAAATATGTATATAGTAGGATTTGTTAAGTCACATTTCTGCCACAAAACAAATTGGGCAAGAGTACAGTTTAGGAAAAGGTTGAAAATGTCTCGACATATATTTCCAGCTATTCGGTGGCGCCATCCGGTGAGTGTGTCCGCACTCATTTGTTTGCGGAAGCTGCCTCCGAGATAACAGGCGCGTACTGCTCCCCTGCCGTTGCTATGCTGCGTTAGAACGAGGAAGGAGCGAAAATCGGTGGTTTCTCGTTTCAGTCTAAAGAGCCGAGTATTATCTGCACGTGAACAGGCGAGCCACAAATGCAGTTTCCCATCGCGAGCTTCTTTCGGTGTTTTGTCGGAACAAATTTGTTTCTTTCGTATTGGTGTAGGCCGCGAGATTACGCTGGACAAAAGGTGCCTCAACAACAAGATGTCGGATGAGACATCACTCGATCCGCAAGACAGCATAGTCTTGTTGTAGAGGCACGGTTGTCGCACCAAGTATACGACTTCAGCCCGGTGAGCCAAGCGGCGCCAAAAGATCCCGGTCATGGAGCTCGTCGGCTTTGTGCGTTTGCTATTCAGCGGTTAAGCCAATGGTGCACAAAGAAAGCGCGGTATCATGACGCGTTCACTGCGCGTCATCAGTTGAGCCGGTGAATAGCAAACGCACAAAGACGACGAGTGCACATACGTCACGCTTATGGCGCTATTTGATTGGCTCCAACGGATTGAAATAGCGTTGGCTGAGCTCGTATACTTGACGCGAAGCGGAGTGCAGAGCGTGAATATTGAATTTGGTAGAGAGATTCAACCTCTTCATTGGTTGAACTGATTGCGCGAAGATCGGCCTTCCAGTGCATCGTGGCGCAGAACGCGGGCGCAAGCGCGAATCTTCCGAGAATGTAAAATTACTTTATACGACCACATTTACCTTCCAGAAAACGCGCACTTGTTCCACGCAGTAGGGTTGGCTAACTCAAATACCGGACACTAGCAACGTGTTTAAAAGCTGAAATTTTAGGCCGTGCCGACTATCTACACCTGCGGACTATACAGAAATTTTGTTTTTCAAGATCGTTATTATGACGAGACACGGCGAATTTTGCGAATGAAAGATTGTGGTAATGATGATTTATGTATAATACATGATTTTATTGTGAGCTAAGAAAAGCATATGTTTGTCAAGGTGTACCGTGTATAAGAAGATGTTCGTGTCGGCTAAGCACCAGATGCGGAGTGTGCTTGACGTGCGGACTATGCACCGGGTGCGGACTATCTATGCAAAAACCTTTATTTTTTTTTACCCCCAACTTTGCCCCTGTGGACTATACACCGGGTGCGGACTATAGCCAGGAAAATACGGTAAATAGCGCCAGTCCTCGTCGTATGCGTGCTTTTTCGTCCTTGATTTGTGCGCCTTACTAAATTGGTTTACAGGAAGTAGGTTTGACTGGAAGTTTTACGCAGAGTACCTACTGATATCTGGGCGATAATAATTTTCTGGTATCTTGCATTTTTATCGAGGCTTTTCAGTGAGCACTGCGACTTTGATGTCAGTATGTTTAGTCGACAGAATGCACCTGCAGACATTAATACATATCGAGCTTAGTTTAAGGTTGGCGGGGTTTATACGATTACTCTAGGATAAATATAGAGTGTTTCACGTAAGAGTGACAAAATTCCTTTAATTAGTGTATCCCAGGTAAAAAAATCATTTTCTCGTTACCGCAATATTCATTTTGGCTGACGTTGGAAAATGCGCGATACTTACTAATTATTTTGACAAATAATTGAAAATTACTAACTAACTTTTTAATTAGTGAAAATAGAGACATGGTTCCAATTAGAAACTTGCTCAGCGCCTTCGGAAACCACTAAATCAGCAATTTTCAGAAAGACTTTGAGCGCGTGAGAAGCGTAGTAGTGCACTAAAATTACCACTCGTGGAGCAGGTACAAGCAGCAGACTTGTATGTAATCTGTTACAAGTAACACAATTACATGTAATCCCTTACCTTTATCAGTAATTTCGTAAGGGAATAATTATATACCTTACAAAGTAATTGTAAAGTAATTTTCTTACTTATTTACGTAAGGGGGTGATTGTAATCCGTTACATTTTAGTTTTCATTCACAGGGGAGAAAAGCGGGAATAAAAGCACCAACAACCAAAAAATAGCTTCTAAACAAAACATATTTGGTAAGGGTAAGTTTTACCGGAATCACACTGTCAACTGGCGTTCTTCAGATACTGAAGACCTTTCTTTACGTCGCCTAAAACCTCAATTCAAATCTTTTACTTTTTTGTGGCTTGGTTGTTTGCAAGTCTTAACTTGTCAGCTTGCTCGCCCACGCGAAGGGGGAAGCAAACTGATACAAAGAACCGGATTCTCGGTGCAAATAATATTATGCGAACTCCCGAAATCAAAGTGCTTCGTTCCAACAGAAAAAAAAAACACAAAAAAACTCAAGGTGCACACGAGCGGTTTTTGTACCTTCCTATCCTTCTTCGCTTTGGAAGATGCGGAGAGGACACAAAACGCGCGCCTTCCAAAAGCTCGAGACAAGTAATAGTGCCCTACTCGGTTATAGTGACTACACTGTGTAAGAAATTCCTGCGCGTCTACTTACCCGCAAGACACTCAAAGAGCCAATCTCTGCAATCAACAAAATCAGCTCAGCGAATGATGAGGCGGAACATCCGTTTGGACTTAAAATGAAGTCTGCGCTGTGGCATTACTCAGTGCAAAGCGTCATGCTTGCATTGCGTTGTTCACACTGTTATACATTGTTTCTCTTTTGTAGTTCGCATACAGAACTATTTTAATCATCTTGATACGCGCCTTGACGTTTTAATGATGACATGACATCATTCAAGAGAAGCGTTGACAATCTGATATAGTGCGTTGTCGTCGGGTCGTTTTCTGGATTCATTTGTTTTGACGCTTTCACCTTGTTAATTTGACTTGGTGATCTACCATCCTAGGCTTCCGGCCGTTGGTAGGCACTGAAAATAAATAAATAAATAAATCATTTTTTGAGCTGATTTCGTAGATCACAGAGATTGGCTCTTCGAGGGTTTTGCGGAGAAGTAGACGCGCAGGTATTTCTTAGAGTGTAGGACAGCTTACATAATGTCACTACAGGAGGGGACGCTCCGTTTTTCGCCGAATAAACTTCAACACAAAAATCGACCGGAAAACGATGCGTCGTTAACTGGCATGCATCCATGTCACCCTTTTCGTGCGTTTTTTTTAATGATATTAGGACACGTGGTTAGCAATATATGGCAACTTTCAGCGATGATGGTACCGCGGTGTGAGAATGGCACGCCCTATAGCTCCTGGATGATTCGGCTTCAGAATGCAGGTGCTTGCTTACACCTTCCATACCTTCCAGACGTGGAAGTATGAGGTAAAATTCTTTACAGCTCGTATTTCACAAAATTAGAAATACTGTCGCCGTTGCTGGGGACGCTGCCTTTGCCTCTACCCGCCATTTAGCCGAAGAACACTGAGCGTGCGTTACGGCTGACTTCGTGCTGGCACGCAGTGTTTGGACGGCATCAAGAAACGGTAGGCAGGGCATACGTGCGTCTACATATCCGTTTTAACGGACATTATATTTTTTTGTTTTCTGAGGGATCCCCTGATCTTTTGCTGGTTATATATCCAAAAACCTCATCCTTATATTCACCGATGTCTCAACCAAGGAACGACATGTGTTACGAGCTAATGGAAGATTCTCATAAAAGCATATTCTATAATTTCATTGTTATGTGTAATTAGCGTGTATTTTCCTATACCGCCGTTTGGCGATATTTGTCAGGCTCAAATATATTTATATAATATATTCACAGCCATTGATTTTATACGATGTTTATTTATTTGAATTACAATTTTTATTACTATTTTCGATTCTAACAGCATCCAAATTCCGGCTGTAACAACGAGGCATTGCGCTTTCACCAGAGAGCTGTTCCAATTTTCTCAAAAGCACGTAATGCAGTGCGTCAGATATTCGTGAGTGCCTGGATTGAAAGAAAGAAAACGAGGCGAGCTCGTCAGACGAGTCTTCCCAGAGCTCTGTTGCTCGCGGTCACGAAGCGTGACTGGCGGCGACAATAACGCTTCCATGACACACTTGTGTCTTAACCTGAGGGCAATAGGGGTAGAAATGTAACGCCGGGAAAGTAACGGATAGTTTTGGTAACGTTCAATCACTTTTATGGAAAGGTAATTGTAACCGTAATTAGTTACAATTTAGCATTGTGTAATTGTAAATGTAATTCTTACTTTTTTGAGTAACGTGTACAAGTCCGCTTCCCCCAATCTTCCGCAATAGTAAGTGCTTCGCTGGCTCTGACATGAGGCGGCGACGCGGCGACGCCGCCATCTTCGAGCTTTACACATTGTTAGAGCTCGGATATTCTCATCTTTGATTGTACACGAGCCATTACACGCAATGTTTGGTGATGCTGATTTTCATGAACCCGAACGCTCGACTGGGGCTCTTTAAAATCGAGTACGTCAGTGGTGTCAGCTGGCTCACGGAGGGAAGCCGTGATGTCATGTGATGTCACGGTGTCAACAACCCTGATATATCTAGTGGCGTTCTCAATTTAAGTCGACTTTTCGGAGAGAGTAACGTCACGTAACGTCACAAGGCCACGCGACGTGATATTGACGACATGTCTTGGTACCATGACCTCACGTACCACGTGACACTTAATTAATCAGAGTGCCAATACAAGAGCTCTACAAAAAACGCAATTTTGCAATTTTTTAATAAATTGCAATTGCGTATGACGATTTGATCAGTACATAGAAATACAGCTGCCAATATTTTTGGTTGTTAGCCATCCATTTCGGGATACCATAGCCCGTTTCGCCTCATGCGCGAGCGAAGCGGGACGCCACAAGCGCGAACATTGCTGCTGTGTAACATCGCCCTCCGTAGTTCACGAGTGCACGCGCGGAGCCGGAACGCCCAGAGCGTTGGGCTCGCGTTCAGGCCTTTGGGACTTCGCCCGCAATACAACGTGAAACGAAGTATAGACCCGTTTCATTTTAAGCGTGAACGTCGTGGAACGGCCGGCAGTTGTAGCGAGCTCCGGGATTTCAGGGCGATCCCTGCCAAGCACGCGCGCATACCGAACCAGTGTAGAGCACCGACCGTGCGCCGTATGCTCGGGCTTGCAGGCGATAGGCCGCGCTCCAAACTCAAAGGGGCGATGCAACAATGTTTGTACTTTGCGCAAATACCGCCTAAAACGGATCCTTGACGTTAATGACCTATGAAACACGCGCTTGTTTTTCACCCCCACGCAATAGAAGTCTCAGAAAAAAATTAAAGAGAAACGAGCACCGTTCACTCCCTCAACTCGCAGCCAGAACAAGCGGCCACGTGATCTGGAGCCGATTATATGCCGCCACTGCTGATCATAGCCACGCGCTGGGGTTGGCAAAGCACAGGACACGCGCTGGGTTCCAGACATTGTTATTGCTCGGCTATTGTCGTCGTTGCAGCGATTGGACACGGGCCACTACCCGAATGCTTCTCGAGCTTGTAATTATCACGAGCCCAAATCGAGTGCCCGCGCAATGCTCGGGTCCAATCTATGAACCGCATTCAAATATCGTCACTGGAGGGTACTGCGATCCCCACGTTACGTCATCAAATTTTGCAAAGGAGAGATTGAATGAAAATGATCGCTTTTGTTCCTGAAATTACACCGCAACTGAGGAGTTTCTTGGCCAGTGTCGTTGCGTGCGAGTATTCTTGAGTCCCAGTAGTGCCAGTAAGCTCGTGTAAAGTGAAAAACATTCTAATTGAATATCGTTGCACCGCTCCTTTAAA
>JAZHYW010029059.1:0-45549 GCA_037355805.1 Ixodes ricinus | reverse complement strand
CGCCGTCCGGGAAGTGCTTAAGAAGCTCCTGCCGACTGCTGAACACCCGGCCTCAATCTCCATTGCCGAGGTCGTCCGAGAGGAGGTTCAGCGAGCGATCCTACCAGATGCCCCTGCCACCGTGGCCGCACCCAAAGAACCGACGCTTACCTACGCCGCCATGGCCCGACGACCACAGCGAGCCCACCGCCAGGTCACGGCTCCACCCCGACGTGAACATCCAGCGCCGCAGTATTCCCGACGCCAGGAAGATCGGGCGCACGTCCGCCCAGAACAAGCTGCGCCACGAAAGACCGACGTGTGGAGGACGGCCGATCGACGCCCGTTGTGCTATCATTGCGGTGAAGCCGGCCACATTTACCGTCGATGCCCCTACCGACAACTGGGGCTGCGCGGGTTCCACCCGAACGACCCGCGCCCAAGGTACGCCGAACGCCCTCGCGAAATGGAGGAGTACCTCCGACGTTCGCCATCTCCTACGCCGCCTCTCCGCCGTGAGTCCCGCTCACCGACACCCAGACGTTCAGCGTCTCCAGCACCACGACCCCGCCGAGAGAGCCTGTCTCCCCTGCGTCGCCGGGAAAGCTAAGTGCGGCAACGCCTGGAGGTGGCGTTGCCGAAGACGACCGAAGTAAAGAACCTCCAAGAACGACGGAGCGCTCCCACTGTCCCGACGCTACGCAACGCAACGACGCCCCTGCAACGGTGTCCAACAACCTAAACGTCGCCATCGACGGCCACGACGCATCAGCACTCGTGGACACCGGAGCAGACTACTCAGTCTTGAGTGGGAGGCTCTCCCACCGCCTTCGAAAAGTCATGACGCCGTGGGATGGACCTCAAATACGAACCGCCGGAGGACACCTCATTGCGCCAGTCGGGAGATGCACTGCTCGCGTTGAGATACACGGTGAGACGTGCCCTGTGAAGTTCGTCGTTCTGCAAGACTGTGCGAGGGACGTTATTCTGGGAATGGACTTTCTCTGCGAGTATGGCGCCGTCATCGACCTCGGAGCAAACCGGTTGACACTACGAAAACCTGTTTCACCACCGGAGAAACCGAAAGCCACATCATCCACGGTCCGAGTTCTCGCAAGCCACGTGAACTTACCGCCGCGGTCGAGTGTTTTTGTGCCCGGCGGGATCACCGAAGCTTTCTGCGGCGAAGTTCTGCTTGAGGGGAGCCTCCAGCTGCTTCTACGAAGAGGAATAGGCGTCGCAAGAGGAGTAGCTGAACTTCAGGTAGGCCGCACGGTGGTCCTCGTGACGAACTTCCGGAATGAAACGCAACACCTCACGAAAGGTGCAGCCGTCGGCCAAGTCGAGGAACTCCGAAACTCCGCCAAAATCGCCGCCATTACTGACGAATCCTCGTCACCTCAGCAAGACAGTATGTCGCCAGCGCAGCTTGACATCGACCCTCAGCTTCCGGGTCTGAAAAGACGGCAGGTGATCGACCTCCTCGCCGAGTACACCGACTGCTTTGCGACATCGTCGAAGGTACGCCAAACCGCCGTTGCGCAGCACCGCATCATTACAGAGGACGACGCGCGCCCTGTGCACCGATCGCCGTACAGAGTCTAAGTAGAAGAAAGGGAGGTAATTCGATGGGGACGGAGTCCCGCCCCCATCGAAAACCGACCGATCACAAAATAGAAAAGTTTCACTAAGTTTGGAAGATTTTTCATCGTTTGGTTGCCAACAGTGAGCCAACGCTTGTTGCGTTGTTTTTCTTGTTCATTTTTGCCGGGAATTGCTTTTAGCAGACGCAAATCCTTAATTTACAAAAAAGAAACGTGCGCACTACTGTTCAGGCACAATTATATCTTTATTTTGTAATTTAAGTTGAATGAATAAGCAATCCGATCCAATCCAATCCTTCCGTCGCGGCCTCCATCGCTTTGCTTGCGCGGCCTGTTCGGACACCCTGCCGTCGCATCCCCGTCCCGGCGTGCTCCCGTGACGGTGACGGGACGGGAGAGGCGACGGCTATGTGAATGAGGCCTTAGAGGGGCCGGTGCGCGCTTGGTGGAGGGGCCGGGCACCTGGTCTCGGCCGACGGGTATATCTTCTTCGACGTCGACCGGGGCAGGACACGGTCTGTTGACCCGGTCGGCTTGATCTGCGCCAAAGGCCGCTGGGGACATGAACTCTGGCCGGTCCCAGCGGAGTAGCTGGACTGCCGCCGCGACGGAGGCTGGACGGCCCATCTTCTTTAGGAAGTCCCCATGCCAGTGGCTGGCTTCGTGGGTGTCCTGGTGGATGAGAGGGACTTGGCACAGCCAGCAGGCGTCTGGGTGGTCTTCCGAAAGCGAGAAGGGCGGTAGGGTATGTCCCTGGAAGGGCCTTGGGATCTGGGCGGGAAGCTGGGAAGGGTTTGGACGGGGCTGGTTCCTCCATCGCACCCTGGAAACGAAGTTGACGGCCTCTTGGCCGTCCTGGGCCGTCCAGGTGGCCACGGTGTGGCGAGGTGGCTTGCGCCGGGCTGGTTCTCCAGCCGCCGTCGAGACCGTCCTCCTCGTGGGGTGGAGCCTCGTCTGCCCGCCTGGTCACTCGAGGCTCTCCGGTGCTCCGCGTCTCCGCCGCCCTGCCTCTGTTGATGTGATCGAGGCCAGGGTTGATCACCCCGCCTCTGCCAACCGGGGTTGACCACCCTGTTTTTTGGTCCGCCTTGTTTTTCGCCAACCGGGTCGACCACCCTCTCGGTTGGTCTGGCCGGTCCGCTGCCGAACGGGTTGACCACCCTGTCGGTCGTCGGCCTGGCCTGTCACCTGCCGAACGGGTTGACCACCCAGTGGGTTGGGCTGGCTGGTCGTGCGTTCGAAGGGTTGACCACCCTGGGAGTTGGTCCGGCTGGCCCCGCCGGTATCCCGGGAGGTGGAAGGTCGCCCTCTTGGATGGCGCCGCCCATTCTGGTTCCTACGGGCGGGCATTTCTGGACAGAACAAGCTCTATTAACATCTTGCTAAGATTAGATCAAGTTCTAGGCCGCAGATTATAGCGCCGCGCAGAGTCCCTATCGGATCTCTCACCGACGGGTTCGCGCACTGTTCGGCTACCGCGCTTAGGCCGCGTTGCCGGTCGCGCGCGAGAGTCACGCGGAACGGAGGATTCCTCGTTTTGTTCTCGTTCATCGTCATCCCGATCACGAAGATGGCACTTTTTCAGGTCTGTGATGTGGACCGGGCCAGACTCCTCGCTCGGATTTTCCTGAGCGAGCCTGTAGGTAAGACGTGACAGTCGTGCCTTTACCACGTAGGGCCCTTCCCACTTCGGAGCAAGTGAGGCTGCGAATCCGCTCGCTGCATTGCTCAAAGGATGGGGTATCCTGAGGACCAAGTCCCCCACCTTGTACTCCAGGTGACGATGACTCTTATCGTACTGGGCCGCCTGTTCGATCCTTGCTGCATCGAGGTTCTCTCTGGCGTCGTGCAACGCATTCAAAAGGCGAACTTTCAACTCCGCCGCGTATTTAGAGAGTTGGCGCTCTGTCGAACCTTGGTTATTTCGTAACCCGTTCTCCAGCGGAGACGATAGCTCCTTACCCAAGTTTAGAAGCGCAGGCGTTAACCCAGTCGATCTGTTCATGGTCGTGCGGATTGCAAAACCCATCTCGACAATGTGTTCGTTCCAGTCCCTGTGTCTCTCCGTTAGTGTGATCACCATGCTCTTCAAGTTTCGGTTCACTCTCTCAGTGATATTAGCCTGAGAATGGTATGGTGTCGTCCTTTTGTGCTTTAAGTTTAACGCCAAGCAGGAGTCAGTGAACACTCTGCTGGTAAAATAGCTAGCATTATCGCTGATGAGACACGTGGGTGTGCCGAAGCGCATGAAAGTTACCAGCAACTTCTCCCAGATGCGCTCTGAAACCAGCTTCCTCAGCGGGTGTAACTCCACCCATTTTGAGAAATGATCGGTTATTACCAATAAATACTGGTTCCCACGGGGACTTTTTGGTAGTGGGCCGTTGATGTCGCAAGCAACCATCTCCCACGGGAAGTGACTCACTACAGGCTGCATCAGGCCTGGGGGCTTTCCCCCTCGCGGCTTTGCTTTCTGGCAGGCTGGGCAGCTACGGGCGTATCGGAGTGTGTCCTGTCTCATCCCCGGCCAGGTCGCGACGCGACATAACTTATGAAAAGTCTTGCTGCCGCTGCCATGACCAGCCAGAGCCGAGTCGTGGAAGTATCCGATAAACCGCCTCCGTAGCCTCCTAGGAATCACCACCCTGAACGGAGAGTCGTTCCCCTCCTCGTCGTCGATTGTTGGGATGTAGCGGAGCAATAAGCCGTCTTGGCCCAGCAGGTATGAATCAATCTGTTCGTTAACTTGACCGCCAGCGTTCCCGGTGTTGCTTGCCATTTCCGCAATTTTCCTCAACACCCGCTGACAAAAACCATCTGCCTTTTGAACCTCGACAAGCTCTTCCTTGCTCACCACTTGACCCCAAGCCACGATACTTTGTTCCCTCGTGCGGCCTCCTAACACTGCGACGAGCTCCTGTTGCATCGATCCCTCCCCGCTGTCTCGCTTATGAGCGGCCGCGCGGGAAGCTCGTCTCTCGCAATCCCCTGGTTGCGTCTCCTCCTTCCAACCACTATCATGGGGCGCCCGAGAAAGTGCGTCTGCAACCTTGTTGGTCGAGCCCTTGCGGTCTACTCGCGCAGCTGACGTTTGCTCCTCTCGTGACCCGGCGAGTGAGCGTTCTATGTCCTGACCGAAACTCGGTGGGACGGCAAAGGGGATAAGGGGAGTCAACGGATTATAGTGGTACCCGTTATTCTTCAAGTCTATGATAATCTCCTCCCGGCAGACGAAGTCCTGTCCTAAGATCACAGGAATTTGCATGCCTGGCAGATAGAGAAAACGCTGCCTCCTTCGTCTGCCGTCGAGGCTAAGGTGAAGGCGTATTGCGCTTTGTGCCCTAGCCGATCCTGCTGCTAAACGCAGCGCTGTGGAAACTTCCCGCACTTGAAGTGCTCTTCGGCGACAGTCTTCGTAGACTCTGTCGCCGATTAGGGAAAGGGTCGAACCGGTGTCAATTAGTGCGTAGTAAATGTTACCACCGATCTCGACGCGCACGTACGGCCCCTTCTCAGATGTCAAACCCTGAGTCCGACATGCCGACGGGGCAAACACCAACCTGTCGCTGACCGCAACTCCAGCCCCGTTGGCAGACTGATGAGGGGCCTCGGCAGCGGCCGGCAACCGCGAGTCGGGAAGTCCAATTAGTGGCGCCGGCCTCTCCCGTTTCCCTGAGACCCATGGGGGGGAGCTGCCGTCCATGTGCACTGACGCTTGATATGCCCAAGCTGATGGCATTTATAGCACCTGACCTGTCCCCTGCCATTGTGTGCTGAGCGTCCGCCGCTACCATCACGCGATGCAGTGTCGCGCCGAGGGTCATTGTAGTTCCCGCGACCCTCGTAATGATTCGCGACTCCGCGGTGGTCGGCTGCGCCGCCTCCCCTACGGGGATGCGCCCTGGAAGAGCCCGCGTTGGCTGCTCTGCGCCTCTGTTCAAAAGCGAAGGGATCTAAGGCGCGGGGCACAGCAGTTTCGCCACTCCTATGTCCTGTAACGGCCACGTACGGCGTACGTGAGTCGTCGCAAGCTCCCGCGCCTCGTCCTGTCCAGGCGCAACCCGGCTCCAGAGATTCCTCTGCGCGTGGAGGGGGCGATACGTCAACTCGGCGAGCAAGCTCGCCTGAACGGTGCGCGCCTCTCTGGCAAGTGCTTCCAGTCTATCTATGCTGGAATGCAAACTAAATTATGTAGAAAACTGCATCGGGCTCTGATTGGCTATTCTCCGGGTGCGTGACATGACGTTGAAATGAAGTTTTTCCTATGCAGTTCGAGCTATGCTCGTAAAGCGATGCAGTTGGCGGTGACGACAAAATGTCGTTACGATGCGCTTTGACGATACAGTTAACTGAGTGGTCGAGACGAAGCCGGAGATCGATCTGCATCATAAAAGATGGCTACCCTAACATATGCATCTCTACTGTTGGGTTCGCCAGCGGATCGAAGTTCTTAGAGATCACCGGGATGCTGTTCGAGACGAGCGATGCGAGGTTTGTGGGCGAATACCGGCTGACCAAAGGGGTGAACTCGCTGGCTGTGCTACCAGCTTCGCGGAAAGCTCCAGCGGCGTCGTGAAGGACCCCGTGTGCTGACGGTCGAACAACAAGTCCTCGCAGCTCTACGCTTCTACGCCACTGGCAGCTTCCAGGGAACCGTCGGGAGCGACGAAAACATTGGTGTTCACCAGTGCTCTGTGAGTCGCGTACTTGTTGATGTCACCAACGCTATCATCGATTGCCTCGGATCGAAGTGGCTGCGTTTCCAACAAACTCAAGCAGAGAAGGCGCTCACAAAAGGAAGTTATTCGAGCGATGCAAGTTCAGCGGCGTCGATCGATAAATATTCTTAATACTCTTACACGATTCAACACGATTGTGTTTTCATTTGAGTGCACCCGATATAAGCGATTTGGCTGAGCGAAAAGCCAAGCAAGCAACGGTAACAGGCTTAAGTTGAGCTAGTTCGTTGCATACTTCAGGTAGAGAGAGAGAAAGATATACTTTATTTTAAAGCAACTACTTAGGTAAATCCAGCTGAACTAAAATAAACATACACATAAAGAAAAGACCATACACACCGTGGAACTAACAACTGATTTTCTTTTTCCTCCTCTTCTACTACGAGCCCAACTCGAGGAAATATTCTCTTTTCTTGTTTTTTGCTTCCTATACTGCACCGAAAATTTAACCCCCGAAGGAACATTTTTTTCTTTCTCGTGCAGCACGAGAAGTTGCACTAACGCAGTCAAACATAGTCAAAAAGTAAAATTTGTCGTTAGTTGTTTATACAAGCAGAAGGTTAGTCTGCCTGAACATGGCGACATTGTTACCCACTGTAGATAAGCAATTTAGCCAGTGCAGTACGACTGCTAGCCCGAGGTCTTTAACGTGCATCACGCAGTAGTGATACACGACGAGACTGCACGCCGGTACGATGCTCATCCAGATCGAAACGGGCAGGTGCGGAGATTGAACCCAGGATTCCTGGGTTCTGCAGCGCGAGCTTTCGCTCCACGCGCTCGAGCGCTGAACGCACCTTGTGCTGCGCTAGCTGCCACCTGCGTGCGAGTCTGCGCTCCGCCGAAATTCCCTGTAGGGAAAACAAAAACGATGTAGTTTCAACTCAATCGCCACTGTTCGGCGACGTCACCGGACACGTCACGGTGCAGTTCTCTTCGGATGTAGTTTGTTGGCGATGGAGATTAGGCTCCTCCCACCGGCGACGTCACGATGCAGTTTCTCCACCGCTTTTTCCAGCATAGACAGACAGATCAGCGAAATCACGTCCGCGCAAGTAGGCTTTAAATCTAGGGTGACACTCGGCGGATCGCCCTAGCTACCTTCTCCGCGTCTGACGCTGTAGGTTCGGCTCTAGAGTAGAGCTCCTGGAGAGCGCGGATGTATTCTACGAGGCTCTCGTCCGGATGTTGAGTACGGCTGGCTAGCTCATCTCTGATCCGCATCTCATAGTCGGGAGGCAGAAATTCCTCTCTGAATCGTGCCCGGAAATCTGCCATCGAAAGGAACGGCCTCTGCATTCGTCTCCAACGCGCTGCGTCGCCCGTCAACGCGATTGGGACGATCTGTATCAGGGCCGTTTCATCCGACGCGCCCAACGCGGCAATGTACGCGTCTAGATCCTGCAGGAAATCGTGAACCGATGCTGCGTCGGAGTAGCCCGAATAGGTCGGCGTCGGCACGCTCAACCGCGGGCGAGGCACGGGCGTAGGCGCGGGATTCACCACCCCTGGGGCCAAACCCATCTGTCTAGTAAACGTCGCGAACATCGCCGTCATGGCGTGCATTAGTTCGCTGACGTCTCCCGTGTTCACCGCTGGAATTGGGGGCTCTAGCGCTGCCGCAACGCTCGCTTGCCCACTCGTGCCTTCTCCCGCGTCCGAGTCAATATCCGCCACTGACCGGGTTGAGGCCTCGGGATGGGCGGCCTTATTCCGTAGACCTGGACATGGCGGCAGAACGTTAAACACTGGTGTCCAGCGGAGTAACAAAAAATTCAAATGGGAAAACAAAGGAAACCTAAATCTAGAAATCGCGATTCGTGGGACTCCCTGGGAGCGAACAGAAACAACGGCAGACTGATCGGGCCCCACGTTGGAAGCGCCAGTTATGTAGGTCGCCTGTCAATATCGCCCGATCAGGCCGAGTTCCACTCGCTCCGAGGAAGTCACACAAGGAGCGCTATCATAGAGAAACACTTTATGAATACTCAAGTTGTGCGTGCGATGCTGTGGAAGGCCAAGGCTGCCCTGTGGTTCAGGTCTTCTGTTGAGATGGCTGTCCCGGCACCGGCTCTTTCCGTTCGTCAACCGCCCTTGGCATGGCGTGCCAACCGGGCGGGCAAGGGGGCGCTCGCCCCCTCCTCCCAAAGTTCCTCAGAGGGGGGGGGGGGCAGGCGTTCATGGCCGGCCCCCCCCCCCCCCCCCGAAACAGCCACCACTGGGCAGGGGCGACACTGACTCGGCGGCGCCCAAGGATACCAAGGGCACCGCCCCCCACCCCTAGGACCCTGGGGGAGGGGGGAGGCCTGGTTTGTTCCCCCCATCTCAAAAACAAGCGATACTCCACTGGCCCTTGGAACTGTCTGTGTCCTCACGCACACACCACAAGCCTCGCGCCTTTCGCTTCTTCGCTTACGGCGCCGTCCATCCAAATGCAGTGTGGCTCATTGTCCCCCCCAACACTTTTGCGACCTCTTAAAACTGGGTTCCTTGGAAACCTCTACAACGAGAGGACACATGGTGGTCCGGCATATTTTCTACTTCTCTCGCGCATTATCCTTTCTTTCTTGGCTCGAAAAACTATTGTCAACGTTATAAACGAGCCTTTCTTATAGGTATTACGCACATTTGACCTCGGAAATACCGCAAATCCTTCGTTCTTGTGAAATGCAGCTCCAAGGTCACTGCATAGATGGCGCCAGCGTGCCAGTGTGTTCTCATGTCCTTGTAAATTTTAAGAGGTTTTAACAACCTCGGTCGCAAGAGTGTGAACGGGCCTTAAGCTTCTGGGCCCGAAACGACGGCAGCTGGTTAGCGTCCTCGCCAAATACCGCGACTGCTTTGTGACGTCGTCGAAGGTGCGCCAGACCGCCGTTGCGAAGTGCCACATCTTTACCGAGGACGACGCACGCCCTGTGCATCGATCGCCATAAAGAGTCTCCGTAAAAGACAAGGGAGGTAATCCAAGAGCAAGTTTAAGAGATGCTGAACGACGATATAACCCAACCTTCAAGCAGTCCGTGGGCCTCTCCAGTCGTACTGGTTAAGAAGAAGGACGGAACGCTTGGGTTCTGCGTGGACTACCGACAGCTGAACGCTGTGGCGGAAGAAAGACGTCTATCCACTCCCCACACCGACGACACACTAGACCGGCCGTCTTTCCTTCGTCACCTGACCCGACATCCTCCGCGTTGGTAGGGGCGAGAGCGTGGTGGCGAAAGAGAGGCGTGTGGTTTGTCCAATTAGGACAATGCTTCCACCGCAGATTGAACTGAAGGGTTAACGGAGTTTATATAGCTCCTAACGAGCGAGTCAATGTTGTTTTCTGTTACGGGGAGTTCCACGGGGCGAAAGAGGTCCGCCGACATTTTCGGGCTTAGTTTCTGTTGAAATTCTACGCTGGGTGAGGGCCCCTATAAGAAGCCACCGAGAACAATGGCGTCATCACCGACGATGAGGATGAAGGATGCGGTCCTAGGTGGCTTCACTGCCGACCCCATTAGTCGACGCGGAGAGTACAGTCGACAACCTATCTGCTGTTGCACCAATCACCTTTGGTTAGCACACAGCCACCATAGAGTAATGAATTCAGGTGGTTTTTCTTCTGGCACTATACTCAGGTGAGCTCGTTCAGTGAAATTGTTATACCCTTAATACACGTTCTTCGGTTATCTCTGCGGAAAATCTTAGAACGATATGTTCAGAAACAGATTTATGCTGTCCCTTCAAACACTCATCGATTCTTTTAACTAGACTGTAGATCTGTGGTATCTATAACAAATGGCCACAAAGAAATTTAGGCAAAAATTTGCTTCAGTTTATTTGAAGTTGTACGTTTTCCGCACCATATTTATGTTTGTTTTCGTGAAAAAGTTTGCCGAGGGCCTCTTTGTATTTACTGTGCAACTCGTCAATCTGTTTAAGGGTTGGTTCCTCCATCCGTTCCACGTGAATCGGCTTGCCAACTGAAAAAAGAAAGAACATAAAAAGTCTTGAAATGCTTCAAATCACGAGGTTCCGAATCAAAGTCAGACGGCTGCAAAATCAAGAAATATGTTTGATAACCGTTCGGCTCACACCAGCCGACGTTGAGTCCCAAAAACCACGCAACTATTTCATGTTTTTCCCCCATAGGCTTAGTTCTTAGCTATAGCTGCTAGAGCGCGACCGTTTGATCTCCTTTTTAGAGGCCTGTATTACAGAGTGTGTCCAACTCCTTGATCGGTGTCACATGGTTTATGGGCCCCGTTCGCAACACGAGCTGCGTGTAGGTGACGAAGGCGTTGGTCGTCTGCGAGCGTGTCCGCCTTTCCACCTGCTTTCCTTCTTGCTGCGTAAAAACACAGAGCATGCGCACTTGAGACGAAGCCCCGCCGGAGGCATCCGCCGTTGCATTGCACAAGCGCTCCGCATGGTTTGATATGAACGCTCTCTACCATCTAGGACTCTCTACTCCTCCCCAAGAATCCCTCTCCTCCGATTCTTTAAACCTTTTTGTGAATACCGTGAAATCCCGAATAATCGCCATTCTACTTTGGAGAGATGAAAAGGGGAAAATGGCAAGTGGGTAGTCTCTGGGGGTGGGCGTTCTTTTCGGGATGTTACGGCAAGCCCTTACCTAGATCATATCACCTCCCGTCTTATGTAGAAAACATATCGATTGATGCAGCTCACCAACGGTCACGATCTGGGCGCGGAAGGGCGGCAGTCCGTGGCCGTGGAAGAGGACCGGGGCAACGCCGATCCAGCGCTTCACCAACTCCTGGATCCTTCGGGGCCGGAGCCCGGCGGGTTGTGTACCTGGTCAAAGATGTCGTTCTCGCCATAAGAAAACACCGGGACCAGGTGCGCACTGTAAAGAAGTGCGGACAAATATCGTGACAATGGGACGTCAGAGCTCTTTCACCACCTAACGGCTCGACAGCGCGACGTTCTTAGCAGCAATACGAAGTTTTAGTCGATCAGTTTCGATGGCTCCGATCAAAGATACCCGGTACTCCGCCGACGCCTTTGCGCATGCATCATATGGCCATCGGGTATCGTTATCGGAGGTGTTGGAACGATCCTTAAACTCTCTAATAATACACGCAACTAAACTGCTATGAAAAATAGACACAACGTACAATTTAACGTTGAGAACTCAATCGGTAAAGCCACTTCCATCGTTTTTACATTATCTAAATAATATTATGCTCCTATCAAAATTTTAATACAGAAAGGTGTTATACTTCTTGCATCTAACCATATCCGGTTAGGCGCAGCAAGGAAGTCGACAGGCTGGCTGCCAGCCGACCACCGACGTAGTGGTCGTTTCCTTACTGATTAGACACCAGTGCCAGACGACACTCACTCAGACATCCACTTCAGACATTCATCGGCGCTCTGCTCTGTTAGATGAGCTCACTCCGGGTTTCGAGAGAGAGCGCGAGAGAAAGCAACAAAAAAACAGAGGAAAAAATAAAAGAAGCAGGCTTTTTTGCCGCAACGGGTTGAAGTAGTTACGAGTGCTTCGTTCTCTCGGGCCGCGAGCTGGTGCCAGCGCTTCTGCTCGGTGCATAGAGTTATTACAATAAACGCTAGAGGCTCAGCTGGCGCTTAGTGTCTACGGGACTTCCGGTTGCAAATTGAAGCAGAGAGCAAGCAGTTGACTTTTCCAGTCTTCCTGTGTATTTCTATGGAAAACGTACGTAATATTTTACTTTTCACCAGGGAATAATACGAAATCAGCGAAGTTTCTTTGCTCGTAACGGGTAGTATGTAGCTTTAGTCACATTATAAAAGCGTAATTTATTTAGGTAATGTTTTTTTTAATTATTACTGAGCGATGTTTAAGTACGCAAAAATTGAAGGTCCAGCACTATGCTGTACAGCATGATATGCCAATATAAGCTATCAATCAATCAATACGAGCTTATCAATACAAGCTATCAATGATTATTCGTGCACAGTTTGTTACTAATCCAGTACGTGTTCTTCGCTCCATAACTCCATGCTTCGTTCTTGTTGTCTGTTTTGATTGTTTGATTTGGCATATATTAGCATCCTTTTGATGTTTTCTCAAGCTGATTCACTCTGCGTGGTTCATAGCGTTGACTATATGCGCAAATACGTGCCTTATAATAGCAGTCTGCAACGTCAACAATAATTATACATGTGTATTGGGCTATTTTAGCGCAGTGTTCGACGCCATGAATTCTAAAGAAAAACGCTCTGACACATATTTTTGTACATCCAATTCTGGAACGCTCCAAACTTTTTTATTCCTTCACACCAGTAAGCACTATTTACACCTATAATCGAGCGTGAAGATAAAACGCATTTGCCTTTTCCCATAGGAATGTGATTACCGGAAGTCAAATTTAGACTGCCGGCTGTCTGCTTCAGGATGCAACAGCACGCTAGCGCCACCTGAACCTCTAGCGTTTATTATTAGTAACTCTATGGCTCGGTGCTGCCGCGTTTCAATAGAACAGACCGATCTCACAGCGAGTTTCATTACGTCACCGCTGCCGCCATGCATCGTGGGAACTGTGGTCTTTCTGCACGCGAGACAACTCCGCTGAGAGTCGCGCGGCGCATTCTCAAAAGCTTTTCAGGTCGTGGTGACCGTCAATAAATGACTGCGTGTTGTTGAACCAGAGCGTTGTGTCATTCTCCGAGGCGGGTAGCAGCGAGAAAAATCCGACAAGCTGGAGAATGACCTGCAATCAGAAAAGGCACCTTCCACATCCACCACTGCTTTTGTGACCCCCGCCAGGATCGGAGCCGGAGGCAACGTGACATGTTTATGGCGTAATTAGGCAGAAACCGAGGTACCACTTCTTAGGACGCGGTAACCACACAATTCAAGAGGCGTTCCAGGCGCCATGTTAGTGTATAACCGCTATGGTATATTGATTCGGCCGGCTAATTGTTTACGATATCCGTTCAGGTTTTGGTCTATATTGTGGGACCTTAAAAGGAGATTTGTTCCGGCTGGTCCGTCCGCATAAATATATCGCCGTTTAACGATTTTAAGTTTCGGGCTTTTGTATCGGTGTGGGGCCTAAGAACGAGTCTCCGCAGTCCTGGTGGCGTTGCAGCAGCGGTACTTGGGTGCGACACACACCTCTTCCGCCGCGTGTCGCTTTCCAACTTGGCAGTCGACGGAAGTTTTAGCAGCCAGGAGCTGCGACGCCGTGACGACGGCGACACTTCCGTTCGCCGGAACATTTTTCCAAAAACTTCTGCAACCAACCTCCAGGATCCCGACATCCGATAGCGTGCCACGCTTGCTCTTTTGACGTCATATTTTGGTCACTGCGTTACTACTCTTGATGCACGAACGGTAAGGGATGGTTAACGCGCCAATCGAAGACGCCTTCCAGGCACAGTAGTTGCGATGTGAGTACACCTGGTATCCACCCCGGACATCCCAGGAGAGAAATCCATCGTATGGCTCGCATGTACAAAGCTTGCCTTCCGACGTTCCTGAGAGTTTATTTTCATAAGAACATTTGACCTCTTTACTAATGAGACGTTATGCATCATAAAGAATACCTCGAGCGAGCTGCGCATCATCGCGTGCAAAACTAGAGCCGTTTCCGGAGCAGAGCATCGCACAACGGTCTCAAATTTTGGCTTCTGAAGTATTGCGGGAAGCGAATGTTGCTTTTGCAGGAGACCCAACGGACATCACGAGAGGCGACAATTCACCGCGCATCAGCGGGCGATCGTCTTTTAAGTTTCATGAATGCGCGCGCTCCCTGCGTCGTCGTTGTCGTCTGCTTGTTCTTGTCCTCGTCGTGGTCGTCGTGCGTCGTCTGCATTGTCTCAGCCGCTTTGAAACTGCGCTGACATTAGAAAAATAATGCTATTAAAGCTTGAAATGCTTTTTTGACGGAACCTTCAATTTCATTTTATCGGTCCGTTCGTCCGTCCGCTCAATCCGCGCTAGGTTTAGCGGGAATTGATGTCAAGTTACCTAAACACCAATTTAACTTCAGCGCTATATTTTTGCAGGAAAGTTAATGTCACGCGACGTGACGCCTGGAGACCTGCAGACTAATTTGTTTTCCCCGTTAAATCTAGTGGAAGGTGATGTCACGTGATCTATATTGCATACACGCCGATTCAGTTTTCCGCCAAATTTAGCGAAGAACTTGACATCACGTGACCTTCACACAAATTCAGTTTTCCCGCTGTATTTAGTGGGAAAATTGACGTCAGGTGACCTATACACCTCACATCACGATACACCGCTTACTCTTCTCTCCATCCTCCCCCTTCTCTTTCCCCTCTTCCCATCCCTCCCCTCCCGCCTCCCTCCTCTTTACCCACCTGCCTCCAGTTCTCTTCACATACCTGATTTCTCCCTCTGCACTTACTTCCCCTCCCTCTCTTCCACCCTGCTTTCTCTCTCGCTCGCTCGCTCCCTCTCCTCTCCTTCGTGCTCACTCTCTCCTCCCTCTGCCCTCCCTCTTCTTATCCCTACTCTTTCTTCCCTCCATCCCTATTATCATCCCTACAGCTTTCTTCACCCCTCTCTTTCTCTCTCCCCCTCTTCCTCCTCCTTCGGTACCCTCTTAAAGGGTAACTGCAAAGGAAAAAAAAGTTTTTTTTAAACAGCCTAATTGGGACAAGCATGTCAAAAAACAATTTTTCCGCGAGAAAAAAAAATTTTACAGCAATATTTATTGTGTGAGACTGATTTTAGTTTGCGGCTATTTCGTCCGTTTTAAATCGCGCGCCACGAAGTTGTGATTCCGTGACGTCAATCCCAATCGGCTGTCATTGGCTAAGAGTTTGATTGACAGCTTAGATCTTGGTTGTTGAACCTTTGTTATATGTTGCAATTTCCTTTTGAGCGGCATATTTTTACGATTAAAGAATAACCCATGTGATGAGAGTTATTATTCTTTACAAAAGGTTTACAAGACGGGCACTTCCGTTTCGATTCATACCAAAACAAACAAAAGCTTCGCCATTCTTTCATGGCCGCCGAAGTCTCTGCTCCCGCCCGTCTCGCCTGCCTCGACTAATCGTTTCGCCGAAGTGATCAGTGTTTCGTGCTGACCAAGGTGCTTGAGTGAGACTTCTTGAAGTGATGTAGTGTGTGTTTAGCAGCTGTCGCAGGTATTAGTGATAGGAAGCGACGCGGGGTTTTGGCTTTCAGAGCGCGGTTCTTTCGTTTTCCTTTTTGTTTGCTTAGCGTGCTTTTTTTTTCTTTTTGCTTGCTGGCGCGTGCAAATGCCGACTTTTCGGAGATGTCAGGTGAGTGATCCCGACAGCGAGCCTTCCAGCAGCCATGTCGCCCCGAAAGGAATGCCATTTGGCTGGAGGCAATCGGGCGTTCGCGTAGCGACAAACGTGTCCAGTTACGTTCTCGTCATATCGCTCCAAAGGCCGTCGAGATTCGCACCGGGTGCACCTAACGTCCGCGACTAGACACACAAAATAAAAAAAGCACTATGTTCACTACGTAAAAAATGGTCTCAGTTCATGCATGTGTGGGCAGGTACGAAATCTTGGCCAAATTTATTCACACCGCACTATGAGCGCAACACGTCGCTGTGCAAACGCAGTCCAACAACACGAAGCATAAAAACGGCAGATTTAGGACAACAATTCGGAGTTCATTGTTCAAATAAAACGACGTAATTTTGTTGAAAACGCCCGCAGCTTTTTACTCACGGTATGCGTCGGGAATCTTCCACATTTTAAAACGGAACGAAGGAAGATTTACTTTTAAAAACGCTCGCTGCGTCCTCCCGCACCAGTTTGACTGGATCAGCTGACGACGACGGGACTGAACCCCACAACAACCAATCTGCGCTCTGTGGGTGTCTACTTCCAAGCACCGCACCACACACACCACGAACGTTTCAGTTCTTTGTCGCATCGCCGTGTTGCACCAAACAGAACGAGATCGCCGAAGTCAACGCAGCGCTGTCGTGAACGTTGGCTTGTGGTTGCGCACTCACGGACCCTGTGACTCCCTTCGCTCTCCAAGCACACACGACGATTACGAATGATACTTTCCGTCTTCCGGGAACATCACAGGGGCACTTCTCCGGTCTCGTCTTCGCTATGTGCTCGCAAACCGCGCAGCTTCTCGTTACAGCTCTATTCTCGTGTACCATCAAACCAAAACAATACCGGCGCCATGTTTAACGTGCGTTGTTGGCCAGATCTCACCGGAAGTCAAGACGCTCAGCTCAGCAGCCAAGTCAACAAAAAAGAGCAAATCCAAGAGTGAGGGGCGGGGCGTAGTTCCTCCGCGGGGGTCGAAAGAGCGGGAATTTCAAACGTGGAGAGGTTCTGACTCCGACTAAATTACGTCCTGTGACGTAAATATTGCTTAAAAAATTATTTTTTTCGTGGAACATTTGTTTTGTGACATGCTTGTTCCAATTAGGCTGTTTAAAAAAACACTTTTTTTTCTTTGCGGTTACCCCTTAAGGTACGACCAACAGGAGCAAGTCCCATCCCATAAGCCCTATCAAGTGCGATTGCATCTTCATTGCGTTTGACGCAATGTCTAATCCAGGCGATTTAAAGACAATTGGTTGTTCACAGTCACAACCGGCTCTTATGATGTTTTCAAATTAAAAGTGAACGATCGCTCTTCAAATACTGCATTTGATAGGACCCTAAGCTCACTGCCACTTTTTTCACATTTCTAAGTTGCACACACAATGTGGGAAAGTTCAAGAAGCTTCCTTCTCGTCAAACTTCAGCGCAAGGTCTACAGTTCGCGAACGCAGAGTGGAAAAAAACTACGTCCCTCCCCAAACACGGCGCTCCCCAAGGCCGTTTCCCTGCAAGCGCTTTTTGTATATTGGATGCATGTGACTCCTTCTGCGCCAATGGGATGTTGGCAGGGCAAGGAAACGGAAGGCGACACGCTGGCTCGGCCATTTAGTTACTCTGTTAGGGCGTACCCGCACTGCAGGGCCAACCTGACGAAGCCCTTGCGCCTTTCGAGCGTGAGCAGGCAGGTCCCCGGTCTGGCATCCAGGGCCTCCTGGGCGCCTCCGACGATGACCACGGCCGCGTTGCCCGTACCCTGCTGCGTCAGGATCCACAATAGATTCTCCCGGGACACGGCGCACGCCCCTGGAACAGAAGTAGAGGGTAACGTTTGTCCAACTTGAGGCTTGAGTGGTTCGACGAACCTTTGACCTTTTGACAAATTTCGGCCAGGTTTGACTTCTTGAGCAGTGTTACCCGACTTCCATTCAAAAATTAAAAAAAAATTGGAAAAGCTATTTATCCAGTACGTTGTTTCCAACTGTAGGCAATAATGACCACTGCTTTCAATGCATAAAAGTAGCGTACACCCTCTGAAGGATTTAGTCAACTTCTAACGGCAACAATATGCGCCCGGTCATTTTTGCACCGTTCCTCCACTAGGCGGCGTAGGTCGTTTTTAATATCCCCACATGCGCATGATAGTGTATCTTGAGCCTAACTATTTTTTTTTCATCTTTGCGTTTAATGTTGAAAATCTCGAACCTGGTCAAACTCGAACATTTGCAGGTTCGCGACATTCCAAGTCAGAAGCGCTAAATAGCTGGAGTTGCTGAATACGCACAGAGTCGTGACGCTTCAAGAAGCGTCTGCTGAATGTTTCATAGAGAGTCGGACGCATAAGCGCTTTTTCTCGTACTTGTTGCGACATAATATAATTGATTCGGAGTTTTTGTCCTGCCCACATTTGCATTGTTCACTTATAAGTAAGAGCTGTTGTTTATAATTACATTTTCGGTTTACTAAAGAATGGCCCTGCTAGAATAAAAAGCATCGCTTCCTTACGGCCTTCGAAATGGCGGCAGTTTCATTCTGCCCCGCAGCTCGAAAGGGGTCGTTGCGATCTCACCCTGCCTACACCGCTTTAACCACTGACCTCAACTAGGAAGCTGGATGGCGCATTAAACCTGCCCGAAAGTAATTGTCTTGTCCCGTAAGTGAGCGCTTGACAGGTGTTACACTCTTCTGAGTGCTCGTTCGAACAGCGTACTGGGCGCTGGATATGTTTTCTTGTCATCTCAAGAGAGCCTGGTTGTTGCGCAGTTATAACGCCTGTAGACCCAACAAGACTCCTAGGACGCCATTTGATGTGAAAATTTTGAGATTCTTGTTGATGGAGTGTGCATATTTGTAACGTTCAACTGCCTTATTCTGTTAAATTTAATTAAAGACTGGATATTAAAACCCACTCGATGACACAAAAAAGCTATGTACAAAAGGCAATGCACTATTAAGTCTACAAATCTAACGGGTTCTCTCATCAATCCTGACCACAAAATTGTGTTTTTTTTGTGCAGATTTTACTCTTAAGCTTAAAGAGCCTTGGTAGTCTAAGCATGCGGGATGACGATGCTGGCGATCGACCTCAAATGTAAACGCATGTGGATTTACATTAAAATGGTGCGAGGCTTTCACGGAGCAATCAACCCTTTTCGAAATTGCGCGCAATCTAGTAGCTGCAGCGCAAGTTATCGGAGCCTGCCATTTTCTGCGCACTGTGTTCCTAGCATGTATTGGATGAGGAACGCCGCGTCAGCGTTTGGGGAGGACTAAGGTGTCTAAGTGGTGAGAGATTAAGAGTTCAGAGCAAGATCCTCGCAATCGCTTCACACTTTAGCAAAGAGAACGCTCAAGAAGAGGCGACCCCTCCTCTCCAGCGTTCGTTCTGCAAAAGAGTGGGAGAGTCTTGCTCTGAATTCTCAATCTTTCACTGAGTATAATCCACATTTGTGCCTAACTTAAATACTGTACTCACGATACTGTATTTCAAATACTTTTGTTAGTATTTCAGTATCTTGCAAATACAATTCATCTAGAGTATTTGCTACTCTATCTTAATTACATTTCTCACTACCTTGTACTCAGTATTTCAAATACATTTTTTAACTTTCTGAAATATCTGTCGCCCGAAAAAATCTACGGAAATAGGGATTGTCAGACTCCAGGGCAAAGCTGAACCGATTTTCAGGCTTGGACACACGCGGCCAAAGATAGGACAGGAAACAAGGCACAAGCAAAACGCAGTCTCCGAATGCCAACACAAACGTTCAGCCTTTCCACTCTCGTGAAGAAGGAAGACCAGCGGAGCTGTACTCGATACACTGTGTGCTTCTTCTTCGTCGTCGTCTGTTTTTCGTGCTGTTTCCTACGATGAATTCCCAGCAACGCGCCCAACTATCCATTCTTCTATTATAGCTGGAAAGGTTGCCGCCATCTACGAGCGACGGCGGAAACCATACTGGTTGTGAGCTTGCCGCCGTCGCTTATAGATGGCGGTAGCTGTCCAGGTAGGTTTGTGTCGACATACATGGACACGATCCTGGGGAACCTAGCCCTTAACAGCTCCGCTATAATAACCAGATGGATTGCCCTTGGGTGCCTACATGTTTCCGCCGCTCCGCCGTTTAGGGTGGCGACAGCGTTTGTGATACCTGTTGCCGACAAACCAGTGTTGCCTACCTCCTTACCATGGCAACTCCCCGCTGTTTTCGTCTACCATTTTGTCCCACTCGCCTGACGTGCGCTCTGCACTACGCCGCTGATCCTCGTTAGGGCTAGAGTCACTAAATAAAGCTACGCTTTCAGAGTACCGAAACTCCCAAACATGGCGTCTGAAGCGCGTCAGGCGCCGCCATCTTGGGTCCGCGCGCAGTTGGAGGAGTGACTGTAGCTGAGCCAAGCCGAGCTGTAGCCGTCTCCTGCGCCAGCTGCCGTGGCCGCAGCTGTGGTGGCGAATCAAAGTCGTGTTGTTCGTATCTCGACGTAGCACGGAAAACGCGCGTGCTGAGCGACGGACTTCAGCGTGCGCGGGCAGTAAACACCAAACAGCAGCAGGCAGAGGATCGCTGGACCCAAGATGGTGGCGTTGAAAAAACACGATGATGATGATAGCGACTCACGTGACGGCCGTTGTCCAATGATGCCGCAGCGAACCAGGATATAGTTGAATAGAGCGACTGTATTGTCGGCAAAATGGCAAAGAAAAGGAATGCGGTACTCTGAAAGCGTAGCTTTATTTAGTGACTCTAGTTAGGGCTAGGGAGCGCTCACCGCTCTCTTTCCGACGGCGAGGTTTCGGCGATCAATGCCGGTCTGTTGCGTTCCATTTTGTCGCGGGAACTCGCGTTTCGTTGAAATCAACGCACACTTCCTGCTCGCAACTTCAAAATATAAAACACCCGAATGAAGAGAGCGACAAGCCACGACGACCGTAATCCCTCTGAGCCTCCGACTCCTCTTATGAACGGAAACGGAAGTGGCCTTACAGTGTTGCCGGTGTTTCGAGACTACAGAAGCTGAGCGTTGCTTACGTTTAGCGAAATAAAAAGTGGGGAAAAAATGGCGGTGGGAGATGATCTGGGAAAGGGTAACAAGAAGTTGGCGCCACCTTAAAGCGGAGCAGAAGCATGTAGGCACCCTAGATAGCCCCAAGTACGCCCGCCTTTATGTGTCCTGTTGTCCGCTTTTTTTTCCAAGTTGTTCTTGAATGACACGTTTCGCTTGGAGCTAGCAAAGTGCTGGTGACGTCTTTGGAATTTTTAAACCTTTTGTCTCAAGCAAGAGGGTTCCGTCAGTGGAAAAATTGTAACACCAACGCTTGGTATGGTCACAATGAACCGTTTTCGAAAATCGACGCTTTAGGGGGTTCCGGTACAAAAGTGCGTGACACATGTCCAATTAAGCGCAAACACTCATTTGGCTAAAAAAAGCGAACGAAATCCTGCTGGTTTCAATGAGCTGCAGTGACCAAGATTGGGCCTCCCCAAAGCCTCTTGTGTGCCTATTATGGCTTCAAAATCGTATATTTTATCTCCTTCCAAATGCGCACATTGTTTCATTCTCAGAATTCTCCAACCCACCTTTCCGCCAGGTGGAGCCAGGGATTGCAAGCGGTTTCGTGGACACTCTCTTGCAGGGTTGGGCAGAAATACTCAAAGATGTATTTGGAAATACAAATACTGAGATACATTAAAATAGTAGCTAAAATACTGATACTGAAATATATCTGTAAACATGTATCGCGATACGTAATCGGAAATCCATTTTATATGAGGCAAAACGTCTTTGTAAATACAAATACAGTAATACATTTTAGGGAGGGCAGAAATACTGATACTGCAATACATGTTTCAAATTTGTTTGAGAAGCCAACTGAGATGAAGCTTGAAGTTTGAAATGGAAGTTTTTGATCCCGAAATTACTTTCCCATAGGCTCGGCAGTTCGCCTTGAAGTTAGTGGTTTTGACCGACAAGGAGTTTTCAATGGGCTCAAAAAACGTTCCATCAAGGACTGATCGCGGTCCCTTCCCTGACATCCTGTCTGTCTGACGAGGGATGCGAAAAGACTATCAGTCTCTAAATAAATTTTATGTCATCCTAAATCCCATCAAAACGACACCACGCCCTTGTTCAATACGAACGCCCGTCAACATTGATCCCATGACGTCACGTTGGAATGAACTGGTATTCTTATCTGTAGGTGGGGCCTTGAAGGGGGGATCGGTGGCCGAGTGGGCTAAAGCGCACACCCAGCTCGACGCGCGTGGAGCGAAAGCTCATGCTGCAACTCTGGGATCCTGGGCTCGAGCCCCACCCCTGCCCGTTTCGATCTGGATGAGCATCAGTACCGGCGGCGGTCATGTATCACTACTGCGTGGTGCACGTTAAGGACCCCAGGCTAGCGGTTGTACTGCACTGGCTAAAATTGCTCATCTACTATCGAGTGACTCGTCGCAACATTAAAAATGGCTGACCAACGACTCGCTGTATAAATGTCCCCACAACCCAATTTTTTGGGGGCCTTGAACATGAAACTTTACCACGCTGCTGTATGAAAGGACAATGCGTACTTTCTGTTGTAGGTTACCTAGTTGAAGATCGTGCAGGCAGTGTTATTTGGAAATTTTGAGAATAGTGGACCGCTTGAAGCATCCTGGAACACATGTCTTATCTTCTGTTACTGTTGAAAAAATGATACGGTGGCATCCCTGTTCTGAAGGTCCTTCCTGCCGACCCTCCACCACCGACGCATGTTTTGCAGTCCTCAAGTTTCGCCTAGCATCCATCCAAACAGAGACCCCGGGGATTGCGACCTGATATATCTGGCACAGGTGCGAGCTCTCCGAGAAACAGCGCGCTCGAGACGAGTCGCAGGTGTACGAAGTCTGGGTCGGCACAGACGAGGTCAGGTCTGGCCTCCTTCCTAGGTTTCGGATCACCAGAGCTGCGGGTCACGTACACGTCGGCTGATGACAGACCCTTGAGCCGTGCAATATTGCGGGCACAGCCGCAGACGCATTCGAATATGTGTTGAGTTCTTTACTGCGTGAGTCATTTATATAAAGTCATCCACCACCAGGCTCGTGCTGCAACGGACTGTGACTCAGCTTTGCCGGCTGGGTGTACTGTATACGCTAAGGCAAGAGAGACGGTTAGCAACGGGCGTTGGATGCCAGCAAACAATGACTCAAGAAATCCCTACCTAAGGACCTGCGGCAGAAGATGCTCTTGACTCCACTCCTGGCACGCCGCCTGGTTCGAGTCTCCGACTACGCAACACTTCTCACAAGAGAGAAGAGGACGGATAGAAAAATAGTTATGGAGAATTAGAAGGAACCTTGGTTAGCATAGTAACAATGCCCCAGCATCTCCTTGACCCTGGTGCCCTCGGAAGTAAAAACAAAAAAAGCGTTCGGACTTATTTTTCTTTTTTTCTTTGGGGGGGGGGGGGGAGGAGTATTTTTAAGAAATGTAACGAAATACATTTTATCCTGATTGTATCGCGATACAATGAAACATTCCAAATGTATTTCGATACAGGAATACAGATACTGGTGAAAAAAATGTATCGCGATACAGAAATACTGATACGAAATGTATTTCTGAAATACTATCCCGATACTGCCCAACCCTGCTCTTTTGTGCTACTTAGTGTTTCCCTCTGACCTTCCTAACATACTTTTGGCAGTTTCGAAGGTACAGGCGCTCCTCCTCACTCTTGGCTGGGCAGACATAACTGCTCGCTTTAGGTTCTTAATCAGCGACAGAAGCTGCTGTCCTCTAACCAATGTTTCTCCTGTGCGTGCACATTTGTCATTCACTAGCGTACTCATCATCACGTCTGGCTGCCAGGTGAACTTCTAATTCCTCTGTTATAGATATGCAGATATGCAAGCAGATAATGTGTCAAGTCCGCCAAATCGCGTCCAAGCATATCATGAACTTATTGTAGAATGCGTCATAAGCCGAGCCTACCGCCAAACTAAAGCACGCCAGTTGCCATGCCTACATTACGCGAGTCCCACTTGTTCCCTAAAATCTTTCGGTACCCATTATGTTGCAAGTCCCGAATTATTTCAAAGTAAATTTCTATTGCAGCAGTTAAATCGCTTTTTGAAAATCATAAACATCACAGCGAAATTTGATTTTCAGCGAGGTCATTACAAGTACAGCACCTGCTTTTTGACTTTTTATATTTATATTGCCAGCTTGCAACCTGTTTGCCGAGTATCTTCGAACGTAATTCATTCACTTTTTCAAAGTATTTGTAGTTCTACTTTAGATAGTTCGTAGTAAACGTAACTTAAATACTACTTTTAAATACAATTTTAGATGGGTATTTACTATCTTATTTTAAATACTTTTGTTGATTATCTTGCACAGCACTGCTATAACCACACGCTTCGTGCCCAAGAAATAACTACCGCCAATATTACCGGATGTAGCTTTCCTGTTAACTTCTTTACCCTAGATGGCACTGACTTCCGCGAGCAAACTTACCGTAGGACATGATGAGGTCCCCGTAAAGGGCAGCCAAAAGTTGAACCTCAGCGTCAGAAAATGCGGCACGATGCCCGGAAAGAGGGCGCTGAACCCGGTTCCTTCCGTGGCAAAGTTGATGAAGGCACCCGCGCAGAGTACGCCGTGGGGATGCGAACCCAGGATGTAGTTGCAGTGCGGGTCCAGCTCGGCCGTCTTGACGAGCCGTGCCGGAAAGTAGCCGGCCAAGTAGCGCCAGAGCCGCCAATGGCGGACCCAGTGGACGCGCCGGCCCCCGCGGTCGCACGCGTCCAGGTCGACCCAGTAGAGCCAGGTCAGGTACAGGGCAGCCAGCCAGGAGTGCTGGGTGCACAGCAGGAGGTAGCCGGCCAACAGGACACCCGCCAGGCCACCGAAGAGGAAGCTGACAGTCATGTAAAGCGCCGCGGCAGTCTGCAGTCGCTGCTGCAGGACCGAAGCTTTCTTGTAGTCGTCAACTCGATCCCGGGTCATCCTGAGCAGTCTGGCCTGGCCTTCATCGTCTGTAGGGCCGCCGACGGAGATGCACCTTGCTTGGACCGGAACCTGAAACAAGGGTTTCGGACCGAAGATGACCGCAATCTCATTCTGTTTCAGCTGCTTCAGATTCAGTGCCCTCAAAAGTCTACTCAGAAAATCAAAGTTCTGATGCACGTATAGCCCCTTCGCAAAAAATCGGTAAACATAAAGTGAAGGTGTACCACCGCGCACAACATGAGCTTAAACACCGGATCCGGCCTTTTTAGTTCGGTCCGCGGTTCCTACAAACTTTGTTGCCTCTGAATTTAGGAAATATTTCAAAGTGTGGGACTCCAACTTCACAATCCATTTCTAGTTCGAACACAGCCCTCCTAAAGACTGGCAAGTATACCAGTAAAACTTGGAGGACAGTTTCAGCTCATATTTCCTGCAATAGCAGATGCTCCTAGTATATCTTTAATCTTGTTAGAAAATGGTGTAATACCCCGGTCAGACGGACTCGTTCGAGTGTCACCTTCGAGCGAGTGCACTTCAGCACATCGAATGTCACTTCAAGTGCTTTCATGCTACACGGCAAAATATTAGTTTCACTCGCGGAAATGATGTCAATGTCGATGGTGAAGTCAAAAGAACGCAAATTATCAAAATATACGCCCAAATTTCTCAGTCATATCTTTTCTTTCCTTATTAAAGATATGTTACCAGACATTGTTGCTTTCTATTATGAATACTTTACGACACTTTGATGACTATATTGAGCCATCACTAGCCGAAACATGAAGTACGAAGCAGATTTAAAATCCAGACAACAGAAGCCACAGCTCACAGGAAGAACGCAATGGAGCCACGGAACTGAGTGAGCGACGAAGCATGCTACCGACGCTACTTTTCGCATTTCAACGCAGCCTTCGGACGAACGTGTGGAGATGACGGGAGATTTCGAAGAATGAGAATCTGTAGGTGGAGTACTGTTGTAGTGAGAGTTCAGCGCCTCTCCAATGAGCGAAGCAACTGGAGCTTGACCTCCAAGCACGGCAAGCAATTACCAGCGACCACGAGAACAGCGAATGCAAGCCAACGCGTTCGTCATAGCCGCTCTCATGGCTGACAGCCTGCCTGTGATCAGCCATGGACGGTGGGCTTCCAGCGAAATGAGCGGTTGTTCGAGGACACCTTGCCCATTTGGGCAGTTTACACTTTAAGCAGGCTTTTCGCGTCTTCTACCGCCACCTTCAGGTACCTTCGTGGAATCGTTGAGGTGCCTGGAAGGTGAGAGCAGCGGCTTAAGGGACCGGATTTCGCTTGTGGAGCGAATTGCCATTGGCTTATACCGCTTGTGCTCGAGAGCCGAAGACCGCACCATCGAGCACCTTTTTTGGAATAGGGCGCTCAACTGTCAACATCATCTTATAAAGAGTTCTGTAACGCTGTGATCGAGAAGCTGAAAGGGAAGTGGCTTCGGTTGGTGCGTCCGGATGAGATGTCCACAGGTGTGCGCAAGTTCTACGCATTTTCCAGCTTCCCGGACGCTTTCGGTTTCTCCTGGAAGGCTGCCGCATGCCCGATTTCGCAGACAAAAGGCCACGGATACGACCACCATAACAACAAGGGGTCGTAGGTATCTCTTTGTGCTCCGTCCACTTAACTTGTATCATTTTGGCCGCGAACGGCGTTAATAGCTTCACTCACAAACTAACAGAAAAACAAAGCCGAGCCGACTCTTTTCTTGTTTTCTTTTAACCTGGCAATGACAGCCCGGCTGCAAACACTGCCCAATGACCAAGGGGCAACCCAAGTAGCACCCAATGTCGTGCGAGACGTTCCACTGGGGTGTTCCTGAATGTTGAAGGAACGTTAAAACTACCATTCCGAACGTTCTAGAAACGTTCGTATGCTGAACATTCTCCTACAAAGTAAGCTGCTCAACATTCTAGGAACGTTCGTTGGCGAAGACATTCGTACGCACAATGTTCTCTCGGAACATTCGCCTTCGAACATTCATATGCGCAACGCTCTTCTGAATGTTCGCTTGCCAGCATTGACTCTAGAATATTCGCATGGTGAAGCCAACTTTACGGAGATCTCACGCAGTCTGTGGTTCAGCCACACCATCCACTATCTTTGCGCCAGAAAATATGCAAATTGGGCGGAGTTTCTGGAAACTTAGCATGAGGGATCAGTTTTATCTTGTACGCAGTCCACCGAGGAATGTATGTGATAGGTGTAGGAGAAAAGCGCTGGTTTTCAAAACTTGATAATAAACTTGGCACTCACTGCGTATGTAGATGTGCCAGTTTTGAATACACCCGATTTTTATCATGTGGGGTTGAAGACTTTGAAAACGGCTACGTCACTGCAGTCGAATGTGGGATGCGCATGCATCTGTTCTTAAGCTCGGAGTGAAGTAATCGGTTTTGTATGCAGCACCTTTTCGAAATGAAAGAACTTGACCAGTGTCAGATAGGAGTAAGTTGTCGTTACTACGTGCTTAGGCTAGTGTGTCAGGAAAGCGGGAATCTTGTCTGCCGCGCTTGTAAAATATCTTTTCGATTAAAAATACCAATCTCCCTGCGAGGAGCTTTACCACAACCACACATGTAAGTATAGGCTCATTGGTGCTGTGGCGAGATGTTTCCGTGGCGCCCTCGTTTGATTACCTTTTTCGTGACGTCATTACCTTGGTGAACAAGAAGTTCGATGGTGTTTCGGCGGAAGCCTGAAATCATAGCGCTATCCGTCTAAGTTGATTCAGGTTCTGGCATTCCTCTGACTTCCGTCGATGATACATCGATCTTTGCTGACGATCATAGTCTACCATTCGGCCAATTGGTCGGTTTTTCTTTTCTTCCGAATAGATACCTGCAACTACCAGCGGCATTATTCCATGAATGCATTGATTACTGTTCTGAGAATGTTCAGCTAAACATTAGTCTGCTTTTCGAAACATCATCTTAGAATGTTGTGAATGTTTACTTCCACGTTTTTTCAACGTTCTCCAAACGTTTCGTGAGTGAATGTTCCCCAGATGTGATGGATAAGAATCTCTACGCTACGTTCTAGGAGCGTTCTGAGAACGTTCGAGATACACTCCTGTGCGCTCCTGAGAACGCTTGCAAATGTTCTGCTAATGTTCTTGGAATGTTCTTAGAATGTTCATAGAATGTTTTTGTGCTACTTGGGAACTCTAGGGAGCCAGGAGTTGCGCGTTCGTGTACCACGTGCCACCGCTGCACGCTATTCGCCGAGATCTGATCACTTGAGGAGCCCGATGCAAGTGCCAGGCAGGAAAGTAGACGCGTTGCACGCGCCCCGCCGCACGTTCCCCTGCTCTTCGAGCGCGCCCCGCGCCTTGCAGACACGCGCCGCCGCTATTCGCCGAATTCAGTTACGTGACGAGCGAGATCAACATGCCGTGCGGGCTGGAGACGGCGCCATGGAGGTGCGACGCCTGCGCTCTGGCTTCCGGCAGGGAGCCTATACACCGTTCCAAGTAGGTCGATGCAGAAAGGGAAAAACACTCTCGAACCAGAGCGCTGCGCCAACGCTCCGCTTACCCTTTCCCTCGAAAGCTCGTCTGCTTCACGGAGTGGACTGTTAGAAAGCACGTGCGCAGTGTACGGAGGCAAGTTGTTTCGACAACGTTAGGCGCCGCTTTGATATTATAGCGTGTTTTCGCGCGTGACATGGCCTATGCAAGAAAAGAATCGACCGGGCAGCACTGTGCTGTAATTAGTTGTACAAATAACCAAAAAAAACGTAAAATAAACGCCGATTCAGTGTGCGAGACCCACGCTGTCAAACAGGATGAATGTGGGTGCGGCATGTTTATGCTGCACCGGTTCCCCGCTGCTCCGGACCTACGACGCCGGTGGCTGGCGAATTTAAACAGGAAAGACTTCTTGCCATCGAAGAGCAGTCGTGTGTGCTCCGACCATTTCTTGGACGGCCGGCGAACTGCGGAGAACCCCGTGCCGTTCCTTCGCCTGGGCTACGACCGAAAGGTAAGCGGAGGGCGGCTTAGACATTGAAAAAAGAAAACAGTTGCGTGACTCCTGGTCCACTGATTTAATAACTCTATTTTTCTTCAGGTGGTAAATGGTGTAGGAAAGTTTGGAAATGGAAGGAAGACGGGAAGGGGGGGGGGGGCGTTTTGTTCTGACGCCACTGTGCACAGCAAGACTGGGCACAGAGCTCAGACTTTGGCTTAGCTTTGTGGTAGACTTTCCAACACGAATATATATATATATATATATATATATATATATATATATATATATATATATATATATATATATATAACACAGCCTCGTGTAGTACACGCCGCGACACAGTTTGCGCACAAATAATTCTCACGCGAGGCGATTACAGAGAGGCACATCAATGTGCCAATATTGTGACAGTGGATTCCAAATCAGAAACAAAAACGGATCCGTCGCACTTGCTATCTGTACTCGGTATTTATATATCGATTCATATTTAAATTTGAGGTTTCTACTATTTCAATTAAAGCAGACGTGGCAGCGCAGGTCTGAGCCGCTAACCGCGCAGTTAGTTCAAATGTTCCCGGCGCCCCCAAGCTGCGACAACTCGAGTTCAGCGCAAATTCACATGCCGTAATTCGTGCCATCCTGGCTTCGTTCAATCCTCAATTTCACTAGCGATCCTCAATTTCACTAGCGATCCCCAATTTCGCTAGCGATCGAAACGCCGAGTTCGGTTTGGGAGCGACGACTGCCCCAGAACCGCGCTAAAAATTACCCACAAAAAGATGCCAGGAAAGCAGGATGCACTTTTCCCCATGCCTGACATACCAATTAGGATAGTGCTTTCCTCCATGGACGAAGACGATGAGCCGAGGGCGCCGAATACGGCAGCCGTGCCGGCAGAAGCAGCTGCGATCGGTGTGACTCGGTGAGCAGGGTAACAGTCCAGTAACGGCGGTCGGTCATTCGGGCGGGTTCAGATTCTCCCAAATGCCCGGATGAGGGTAGGCGGCGCTACACTCGTTAAAATGGCGCCGGCCAGGAAGCCCAACTTGGAACGGTGTATACAGGAACTCTAACAAAAAAGAGGGAAAGCGTACCGCCTCTTCGTCATCGTTCCAAGCGCTTGCGTGCCTAGTTTCTTTCCTCTTCCACCGGGAGTGGTGGTCCTGGCAAGGGTGTCTAGTTTCCTCCTACCTCGGGTATGATAGTCTCCGACATATGTGTGCCCGCCCGATCAAGACAAGAAATGACCACCGATCAAGACAAGAAATGTGTTCTATACCTTAGTTCGAAATTCTGTGTCACGTCTGTGTCGTGCGCTTAACATAAACAGCTCGCTTGGTGATCCACCTTCATGGAAGGGCTCATCAATTGTCTACGTACGACCATGACTCGTTCATGACCGAGTACTCACACAGGCTCGCGTCTAGAGGCTGAATTCTGTGAAGGAAGTTTAGCAGCGGAAAACGTGCTGCAAACATTGACAAACACAGCGCCGCGTATTCGTACATGCCAAACTTCATGCGACAAGCAAGGGACAAACGTCGCCGAAGCCAATACACGATGTCAAAGTGCGTGAGCGACTCCATCTGCACGCGAAGGGACAAACTTTGCAAACGCTGAAACGCCGATTGCACTACCAACATACATCAGCAAATAGAGTGTTTACAAAATACTTTCGAATGGCTAGAACGTGGAGCAAACTTCGGAGCAAGTTGAAATCTGAGCCATTTTTTTACTATATTGCTCGCCCCCAGCAACGAAATCGTTGGCCCTGCCATTAGTGGCGGACGCCGGACGAACGCAACTTAGCAGTCAGATCGGCGGCGCGAAATCCCGTGGCCCGAGCCCACCTCGAGCGCCCGACCCGCATGCGCAGCAGCGCGCAACTTATTTCTTCTGGAAAAATTCTGCGCCATCTATGAGGAAAAGGCTACAAATAAATCGTGGGTGAATCCCCCTTATTGCTCTGTTTGAGCCACCAGTCTCTCTCAGTTAAGCAGCACGAATAAAGTACCCAGATCTCACCGAGTGAGGTTGCGCAAACGTCACCGGCACGTTGTGTCAAGGTCGAACCATAGGCTGGGTTTAGATGGATGAAATCTATAGCTCAATCGAATCGAGCGGCGACCAATCACACGCACCCTGTCTCTCCTACTTCTCCCTCTTCTACCAGTCTACTACAAATCTAAATAGTCAAATCTCGATTCGATGTGTTACGGTCGCATCTATGAAAATGAGGCCATAGTCTAGAGACCCACGGAATCGACTCGGAAAATAACGTGCCGTCAAGCACGGAATTGGCCGACTCACCTGTGGTGAAGGGAGGGTCCACTTTCTTTCCGGTTATCCAGGCGTGGAAGCCCCGAATTGATTTACACCTTCGGGGGGAGAGGCAAGGCGTACGACGAGTTTCCGTTCACCAAACGGCTGCACACGCACACGGGACGTTGTTTGTGTGTTGTTGTTGTTATTTATTTTTTGCGTGCCTTTTTGTTTTCTGGCACACTGAGGAGGGGCGCCTGCAAATAGATCGTCCCCGCAGTTCATGGGAGTAAAAAAAAAGGAAAAAAGCCAAGCTGAAATCTGTAGGTATCTTTTTGTTTGCTGTTCGTTGTTTCTGGCGCGTGTCCCTATGTGTATTTCTGTTCGCGATGCTGAGCCGCAATGACAGCACATAAATTATGAGGTTGGTTCTTTCAGAGGATCAGTCATCGCACCTTTCTCCCTAATGCTTCAATTCTTTTCCCTCTGTGCTTTCTTTACGAAAGACAGCAATGTATTTATAGTCAGGGGGCACGTGGGGGGGGGGGGGGGCGAGTGTTTTGGTTTTGGCATTTTCAATCCGCACCTGATTTTCTCAGCCACTCCCATGATCTTGCTCAAAAGAATCATCGCCACTGGACCATTCCATGTATGACACTATTCTTTAAGCACTTAAATCTAGGATACCGTGAATCTGTGAAGGTTCGAGTTCAGTCCGGTTCATAGTTCAATAGATTGACTGAAGTTCGACTATTATGCGCCTTCGCGAAAATCGACAACAAGCTGACACTCACCCCAAACAAATTACCCGCGTAATGGAAGGATAATCTATATTTTTCTATATTTCGTAAACATTGGTAATCATTTTCTAGAAATGTACTATTATATAAATATTTTCCCCCAAAGTAGTAACGTTCTTGATGAAAGAATACTGTGCAGACTATTTATGCAGGAAAAATCAATAAAGAGACTACACCGTGATGTCACCGGTGGGAGGGAGCCCAATCTCAATAGCCGGCAAACTCAACTGGCAGGGAACTCCATCATGGCGCTTTGATGACGTCAAGAAAGAGTGACGATTGAGTTTAAACTACATCGGGAATTTTTTCCCGAAAATGTCCCTCGAGGAAATGCGAAACGCCACATCGGAGGGTCTTATCAAAGGATTATTTTTAGGTTCCCAAAATGTCGAATTTCGTACAGTTTATATAAGATCACCGAGTGTTAAGGTTAAGTCGCATCAATTACCTATGACACAATTTAAGTGATCGCAACGCGTGAACTGCATGAGCTGCATCGCGATCACGATGAATCGTTATGGCCGAGGGCGTAAAGTCACGCGTAAAGAGCTCGTGTTCTGTACGGAGATTTGCCTTACTTTTGACATTTTTGCAGTATAATTATCGGGCTTTTTAAAGGCTGTAGTGGTGCAAAACTATCGATAGTACTATCGATAGTATCGATAGTCGCCAGAAATCTGACTATCGATAGTCAAAAAACTATCGATAGTACTATCGATAGTCGACTATCGAAAACTATCGATAGTACTATCGATAGTCGACTATCGAAAAACTATCGATAGTACTATCGATAGTCGTCTATCGAAAAACTCTCGATAGTCGACTATCGAAGAACTATCGATAGTACTATCGATAGTCGACTATCGAAAAACTATCGATAGTCGACTATCGAAAAACTATCGATAGTACTATCGATAGTTGACTATCGTAAACCTATCGATAGTACTGTCGACGGTTTACTATCGATAGTTTTGCGACACTAGTAGTTTGCGTCGCTCCTCTTCTCTCTTTCTCGCTTTATTTTTTCAAATGGGATACCCAACTAGCCCAAGCGCTCCCAACTTTGGTTCAGCTTTCAGTAATGCCGAAGACGGGAGTTTGGGCGAAGAGAGGAGGAAGGGAGGCGAGCGGCGGTGCGGCAACTGTGTTCGCTCTAGTGGTGCGAAACTATCTATAGTACTATCGATAGTATCGATAGTCGACAGAAATCGGACTACCGATAGTAATAAAACTATCGATAATGTCGCAGAACTATCGATAGTCGACTATCGAAAAACTATCTAGGACTATCGATAGCGACTATCGAAGAACTATCGATAGTACTATCGATAGTCGACTATCGAAAAACTATCGATAGTACTATCGATAGTCGACTATCGAAAAACTATCGATAGTACTATCGATAGTCGACTATCGAAAAACTATCGATAGTACTATCGATAGTCGACTATCGAAAAACTATCGATAGTACTATCGATAGTCGACTATCGATAGTTCTGCGACACTATCGATAGTTTTGGAAAAACTATCGATAGTATCGATAGTCGATTTATCGATAGTTTTGCATCACTAAAAGGCTGTCACGTCTCGGTTGCTGCACGTCAGTCAGGTGGGAGGACGTGAACCGAGGGTCGTCGCTGAACTCGAGGGGTAGGACAAAATACTGGCCCCCAATTGAGAAGATTCCTCGCAAAGGGGCGGGAGATGGCGGGTGATTTCGAGGGCGGACGCGCCACGTCCGTCGCCATACACGTCATCTCGGCTGCAGTGCCGGTAGGTGCTGGGAATCGCAATGGGCACTTTTAGCGTAGCGTTGCCGTGCCCAGCGGAATTGTTACTGGGAGCTCGCGCCGTGACTTTAAAGCATGCTCTTCTGCGCGCGGCTAAAGCCGTAACGTGGCCACCGTAGAACACGGTAACGGTCTGCTAAAACCGACTACTAGTGGCAAGCAGACACCGGTGGTTTTTGGTCTTATTGACTTTGCACGAGTGTGCTGCCTCGTAATATTTCTTCGAAAGCTCGGATCGTAGCACTCAGGCTCACCGGTTTATTTCTCTAGACCTGTGCATGAGGCACTCTGATACCTGAAGTGTAAACGAATACTTGAAAATGTATCCCGTCAAAGGTGCGGGCAATGGTGCATAACATCAACGCACTCCCAAATATGGTTGTCCATTTATTGTGCGTTACCTGGTGTTTAATCGGATTATGCAGGACGCGCCTGCTGTGGCCAGAGTTGCTAGTAAGGACCCAGCACAGATGGCAGCTCCACCAGCCCCAAATGATAGGTGTAAAAAACAGTCTGGATCCATATCCATGGTACATGGCTCGCCCGTATGTCGCGTCATTGACATGTATTACTTCAGGATAAAAAATAGCTCGAAACACAAGAACACAGAGAAGAGAAATACACACAGGGCAAGGCGCTGTTTTTCTCGTGTTCTGTGTCCTTGTGTTTCGCGCTATTTTTCATCATGAACGCATACCAACTAGCCCGACTGTTCATTCTAGTGAGACATGTATTACGCGTGAGTGCCGCTGGTAGTGTCATGCTGGTGGCCACTGACGATCTGTGATGGCAGCTTTGCTACGCCGTGATCGTGGTGAACTCTGCCGGTTCCAGTAGCCCAAGATTGACAGATTTTGTGCCCATTTCAGAAATTGCATAAAACTGTGAACGCTACCTGCACTGTGCAGAACTGTGAGGAGGGTCCAAAAGCTGTCGTAAACATCATTGTGCCTGGTCGATAGCTCCCAAGGTAACTGTTCTACGTCCAAGCATGTTGATGTTTCTAGCAAGGTGACATCTAAGCGAGACTCACAAAAACTGAAGTGTACATATGGTGCAGACATGACGACGGACAACAAACTTATCTACAGACACGCAGCTCAAGCATGCTTCGAAACATGTTTCCTTCGTACATGTGCGTGCTTCGAACATGTACAATTTCTACATGAACAATGTGACATGATCATTATGCAAAGAAGAAACATGCCTCATACAGTGTCTGCGGACCACGTTTCGTATGTCAGATATTAGAGACGTGACGGTCTATGGTAATGCCGCGACGGCGGCATTACGATGGACCGCAACTGTCACTACTGGCGACGAGAGGTTTGGGTGGCGCCACCTCGTGGGCACTTTCCTTTGATGAAGCGGATAGGATATGAGCAGGCGATGCCCTATATTCGCGACTCCAGCAAACTGTAGGGGCCGCGCTGGTCAGGCAAAATGGCAGACGGGAGGAGGTCGTTTTCGTCGTTCAGCACGCGGACCACCATAAATTTCCTGCACTACAGCGTGAAGCCGGTGGTACATATGAAAGCAAAGCGATTTTTCGACTATGAAAACATCTTTTAGTCAGTGCGTAGGAAGACACGGCCGAAACATAAAAATAATTACTGGAAACTATGTTTCTAGTGCTGCCTACGAGAACGACCTCCTCTCTTTACCTTCTCGGCCTTACCACTACGAGGCGTCGACTTCGCTGGAGTCGCCAATAATAGCACGGAGGGGCAATGTTAGTTGGAATCTATGCCAAATAAAAACGGTTAATTTATTTTAAAAAAGTGTATGATGTTTTTTGTGAGTGATCTCCCTAATGAATAACAGCAAATCAAAGTTTATTTTTATATTAACTTTAGAATGTTCAAAAACAAGCCTGGAGCTTCACATTACAACTTGCGCGTCGTGCGTCAGGGCTATTGACAACCTCCGATTCTTGTTTTTTCGGGTCTGTGGAGATTCCCGTAAAAAACGTTTTGCATTGACGAGTAAGCGACGTTCTGTCATAGTGCACGCGTGCACAGTTGTGTTGCAAAGCGTCGCACACGTGTTTTAGCTACATTAAGCTTGCCGGTACCGACGCTTGAATCCAAGTGTGACTCGCCAGTTGCTGACGAGCAAATGTTCAACAGCAACTGACGCCTGGCTCCTCCCGCATCGTATACGTCGCAAAGAAGTTTATCACATCGCGACCTCTGCTCGAAATAAAAGCCGAAGTTTTTATAACTTCCTAAATTGTCGGTTATATCCCGGCAAAATCAGGCGATTTATTACTTTTGTTCTATCCAATTGTTTCTGTTTTTTTTTGTTTTTTTTACAAATTTAAAATTGCTGGTTGAGAAGTGCATCACACATTACGCGTAATTTTTTGGGTCCACAAAGTTAAGCACACAAACGGTAGTAATTCATAGCAGGTGTATACCTCACATTTTGAGACCCTGAAGTGTCATCGATTATAGATTTAGGAGACCTAGATTGGGAGGGGGCGTCGCACGTGTCGCATCGACCGAGTGAATAATCGGACAATTCGTCGAAACGACTCCGGAAGCCAGCCACCGCTTCTTCCTGCCAATCATTTTGAGGAAATGTTCGTTTACTGGTTTACAACATTAAAAAAGAAATCAAATTGGAACTAATAAGAAAGACCAGCACTCACAAAACACATATGGGAACTAACAGGATACACGGAGTCGCTTTCACTGAAGTGTTCACTCCACACGAAACAAGTTCCCGAATTTCTGTCGAATCGCGCCATGGTAGACCTTGTAGTTGGGTAAAGAGCTGGATGTCACGTTTTCATTATCCGGCGTTTTGTACCGGTATAGAGAAACGCTCACCGTGTATTATCCGAGTGCTTCGACACCTCAGTACATAAAAGTGTGCGTTAGCACAACTATACGCGTGGCACGTTTTTAAGCTTGGGTAAAATGTCCAACTACAAATATCAATTCACCAAATAAACACAACGCGTAAAACAGGCTTTGCCGCGCGTTACCCAAACAGCGCATGTAGCGGCCTGACGAGCCGAGGGATCCAATGTCTGCGCGGTCTGTCCCAGTCTGCCCTACTGGCGACGTCACAAACGATGATGATGATGATGATGATGATGATAGCTAGAGAGGCGCCCCTGTAGTTAGCGCACGCCGCCAATAGTTCCCTCACGGAGCGTATGCAGAGCGCAAGTTCGTCTGCTTCTTTTGCGGGGGTTGTGGCGATGTCGGAACGCCAGACTTTGATTGGTTCTGTATGAAGGATAGTGAGTAGACCTCAAGGCAGCTTGCCTTGATGTCTACCCCCTATCCCTCAATCAGAGCCAATCAGAGCTCGGCGTCTTTCTGACGTCACCTCAACCCCTGCGCTAAAAAGCAGACTTGCTCTCCCAGAGTCGGTGACAGCTTAAAGAAACAGGCGTGGATCATTAGGTTCACTCTTCTTGCTCCTGATTGGTTGTTGGGTGTTCTTATCGGATAACGCTGCAACATCATTGGCTGTGGAGCGATAAGAAGATGCTTGGCACTCGCCACCAATTTCTGAAGCCGACAGTGACTCTACATACAGGGTGTTCCCAAAACAAATTTACAACGTGTTTTTGTTTTTTTGTTTTTATTGGTGGAGAAATAAATTATGCATATCCGAACGCTCATTCTCCGCCCAAAAGTAGCGCCAGGGGTCCGAACCAGATGCCAAAGTTTCAGCACTGAACCTATATCTTATTGAAAAGCTATAACTGATTTTATGAAAGCGTCAATGGGGAAAATGCGGCCCATTGGTTTCTGGCGCCGTAGATCTCCATGTATTCGAGAGGTCCGTCGGCCGCCATTTTTCCCATTGATATTTTCAGAAAAATGGCTTGCAACTTTTGAACAAGATAAGGGTTCGTGCTGAAACTTTGGCATCTGGTTCGGACCTCTGGCGCTCCATTTGGGCGGGAAATGAGCGTTCGAAGTTGCAAATATTATTTTTCCGAAAAAAAAAAATCTGTACGTTTGTTTTTAGGACACGCTGTATATCTGGAGCAAGAGTGAGTACCTTTTCAACCGTTGGTACTCTGAATTTACGAATACGTGAGGCTCTTCTCCCCCCTCATTTAGTTTTATTTATAGTAAAAACAAAAAAACGTGGGTACATCAATATTTCAAAAAAGAAACATTAGTGCGAATTTGAAATCTAAAAAGAATAACTCCGATAAACATTAAATATACCGTGCAAAATAAACTCCAATAAACACTCTCCGAATTTTAAGAGAAGAATGCTCCGAAAGCGGAGGATTCCAATTTCTGATTTATGAAATGCCATGGAGTTCAGGCGCCTTTAAACATAATCAAGCTTCTAAAGTTCGACAAAAATAAAAAGTACCGCATGGAGCTAAGGACGACCATTTGTCTGGAGCCCGACCTGGTTGGTGTGTGTGCCAAAACGGGATCTCAATAAAGCATCCGCATTCGGGATCAGTCCGTCCATGCCATTAGCCTAACTCAATCAGCTGAACATAATGTTTAGAGTTGGCAAAACAGGAGGGAATACGTCCCACGTTGACGTCGCGGTGAACCATGGACGTGTGACCGAAGGGACGGACTGCAGCGACGTTTTGCATTCACAGCACGGTCAGAGAGGCGTCCTTAGCACCGCACTTTTGCCTTGTGTTCTATCGAAGAGCTCCGTCAAGGCTGTGATGTACTTTTCGTGCCAGTAGGAGACGTCCTCCGCCGTTGGGTTTTCTATTTTGGGCACTCCGATTGGTTTCCCCACTGTTGACAAAAACAAACAATGAAAAGCAAGGATTAGAACAAACTGCAACATTAGCAAAGAGAACATTTCGGTGAACAGAAAATCTTGGTTTATAGTTAGTCGATGGGTCGGTTGTTCCAGTTACCTTGTGCTAAGACTTTAATAACAACCTTTGCTAACTTTCGAAAACTCAATTTTTGCACAGAACATTCACTACAAAAGTTGTAGAGCGTGTTGAGAAACTTCCCTATATGTCGCTGTCATCAAGGTATCCTGTGTCTAATAATAAATAAAGATACATACACCAACCAAATCCTTGTTTAAAGGCGGAACCGTACGTTTCAAGACCTGCTCGGTCTCTTCTTCAGGGGTTGACTGCGGCTATGGTCGTTGAGGAGCAGTATTCAGATTTGTTCTTCTTCTACGGCGGTGTCTTGTTTTGCATCGGTGAGGTGGCGAAGTACGTTCACGTAGACGGTCGGCGAGTGTCTGAAGATCTATTTATGCTTTCTGGCGTCGTTTGGATGTGCTAGGATTCAATCAAAAGTCTATGTCTGGGATTGGTCTCAACGGCAAGGATGCTGGTGTTGGCAAAGTCAATCATGTGGTCCTTGACGTCGCAGTGCTCAGCTACGGCGCTGCGTTCATGAAGACGTCGCAGCTGAGCACTGCAACGTCAAGGACCACAGTACTGAATTCTGCCAACACCAGCATCCTTGCCGTTGAGACCAATCCCAGACATAGACTTTTCATTGAATCCAGGCACGTCCAAACGACGCCCGAGAAGCATGAACAGATCCTGGGCACACTGCCGACCGAAGAGGGAAACAGCGCCAAAAGTACAGTGAGGACAAAGAACGAAGAACACACAGACCGAGCGCTGTTTCCCTCTTCCGTAACTATGCACAACCTCGTTTCTCGTTTTTGTCGTCCGTACTTTTGGCGCTGTTTTCCTCTTCGTAACTATGCATAACCAACTCGCCCAACTTTCAACTGTGCCGACCGTCTACGTGAACGGACTTCGCCACCCCACCGATGCAAAACGAAACACAGCCGTAGAAAAAGAAGAAAACTGAATACCGCTCTTCAACGGCCATAGCCAGCAGTCAACCCCTGAAGAAGAGACCAAGCAGGTCTTGAAACGTAGGGTTCTGCCTTTAAACAAGGATTTGGTTGGTGTACATATTTTTGTTTATTATTATTGTTGCTCCCCAACCAGAGAGACGTCTCTCGAATGTTCACGTTGCATATCCTATGTCTGTCAAATTTTCTCAAACTTTTAGAAAGCGCGCTAAATTTAATAATATATCTCACGTGGCTACCCGCCAGCGAACTGCGACGTCACCGTAGGATTTCTTTTTTTTCAATCTCGCACTCTTTTTTTTTTTAAAGCAAGAGAGAGAGAGAGAGAGAGCAACTTTAATGGGTCTCCCGCAGGGGCCCTCATCATCCCACCCTCTCAGGTGGGTTCTTGGGGCGACGTGGCCGGACGTCTTCTTAGCGGGGAGAGCCGCTCGCGGCGGGCTTCAGCGTACTCGGATTAACCCTTTCTGCTTCCATCCCGTCCGGTCGCTGCTTCTCGAGTGCCGCTAGGATCTGCTGGATGGCCGTGTGTTGGACGTCGTAGTCTTCGGATCTCTTCGCCTCCTCCATGAGGGGCGGGAGAACGTCTGCACTGTTGTCCGCGTTCGCGCACTCGCAGTCTTCCAGGATGTGGGCCAACGTGGCCCTTTCCTTCCCGCACAGTCTGCACAAGTCTGTTACGTATACCTCCGGCCACAGGTGCTTTGCTAACACTGGGGTTATCACGGAGTTAGTCTGTAACTGGCGGAATACCACCGCCTCCTCCCGCGTCAGACGGGGGTGGGGCAGGGCCATCGTTCTTCTGGCTAACCGGTACCACAGGGTTACCTCGTTGTAAGCGTCCATGGTGTCCTTCTCGGGGCGATCCACCACGTCGGCGGCGGCCGTTACCGGGGCGCGGCCGGCGAGTCCACGCGCCACGGAGTTGGCCGTCTCGTTGTGGTTGGTGAGCCCCAGCGAGCCCGCCACTTCCGTGCCCGCGTGGGCGGGAAACCACTTTATCACCGCTCTGGTGATGACTCCGTTGACTTCGGCCTTGCGCAGGATGCGCGCTGCCGCACTGCACACTCGCTGTTTCGCAAAGTTGCGCACTGCCGTTCGCGAGTCGCACAACACCGTCTTCGTTCTGGGGTCCGCGATGGCGAGGGCCACCGCCACTTCTTCTGCCTGGCTGGGCACAGTGGTCCGCACGCTGGCCGCCAGCCTGATCTCACCCGTTTTGGCTCCGATCACGCTGACGCTGAAGGCGTCGCCGATGTTCTTGTAACTGGCCGCGTCCACGAACACGGCTCCCTCATCGCTGGCGTGTAGCGCGATCAGCGCCTTGGCTCTCGCCTCTCTTCTTTCTTGATGGAATGTGGGAGTCATGTTCCGCGGGATTGGGCTCACGACGATGTGCTTGCCCAGCTCCCGCGGTATCTGCTCCTGCATCCGGTGGTCGTCTTCCTTGGCTCCGATGCCTAGTTGTTTGAGGATAGATCTGCCGGTCCTGGTTTCCGACAGTCTGGTGAGCTGCGCCGTCTGCTGTGCCTCGGCGATCTCTTCCAGGCTATTGTGGAGTCCCAGGGCTTCGAGCTTCTGCGTGCTCGTGCATCCTAGGAGTCCTAATGCTGATTTGTAAGCTTTGCGGATCATCGCGTCGATCTTCTTCCGCTCGCACTGCCGCCAATTATGGAAGGCGGCGACGTAGGTGATATGGCTGATCACGAAGGCTTGAATCAGTCTGACGAGCCTTGCTTCCTTCATCCCGCTTCTTCTATTGGCGACGCGGCGTATGAGACGCAGTGCCGTGCCGGTCTTAGCTTCGAGCTTGGAGACCGTTGCCCCGTTGACTTTGCTGCGTTCGATGATCATGCCCAGCACTCTAATCTTGGTTACCTCGGGGATGATGTGCCCCCCTTGCGTTCGTATGCGGATTTTATCGCAGTCTCGGATAGTTTGCTTCTTGCGGCTCGCTCCCCTGGGTGGAATCACCATCAGCTCCGACTTTGCGGGGGAACACACCAGCCCCGATCCCTTCAGTTGGTCCTCTATCGTTTTTACTGCTTCTTGTAGTGTATTCTCTATGTGGCCGTCGCTGCCGCCGGTGACCCACAGCGTCACATCGTCGGCATAAACCGTGTGGCGTACCCCATCGACGCTCCGCAGCCGGTTGGCGACTTCGATCATGACCAAGTTGAAGAGCAGCGGAGAGATTACCGCGCCTTGTGGTGTCCCCTCGCTGCCGAGCGTTTTCTCTGGTAGTTGGAGATCCCCGGCGCAGATGTGAGTCGTGCGGTCGGTCAGGAAATCCCGAATGTAATTGTAAGATCTCTGTCCCATGTTCAGGTGCGACACTTGGGCGAGGATCGCAGAGTGCCGGACTTTGTCGAAGGCGCTCTGCAGGTCCAGGCCCAGTATTGCCCTGTTGTCGCTGGTGTGAGTTTCGTAGTCTACTATCTCCTTCTTGAGTTGGAGCATGGCGTCTTGCGTTCCAAGCTTGCTTCGAAAGCCGACGAGAGAATCCGGGTAGAGCTCTGCCTCTTCGAGGTACTGTTGCCATCTGGTCATTAAGATGTGCTCTAGCAGTTTGCCCACGCACGATGTTAAGGATATTGGGCGTAGATTCTCGATGTCGGGCGGCTTGCCTGGTTTCGGAATGAGGATGGTTTTGGCTTCCTTCCACTGGCGTGGTAGCTTGCCGGCCCTCCAGCATTTATTGAAGTACGCCGTCAGTGCCGTCACCGCCGCGTCGTTCAAGTTTCTGAGCGCTTTGTTGCTGACGCGGTCCGGGCCCGACGCCGAACGCCTGTTCAGGTCTTGCATCGCGTTTCGGACCTCCCATTCCTCGATGTCTTGGTCAACCTCGATGTTCTCTGCCCCCTGGTATTCTGGGTGCTTTTCCTTTGGGGAAACCGGGAGGTATTTGGCGTCGAGTCTCCTCTTCACCTCCGCTTCCCCGTGCTCCGCTACCGCCTTGTGTATAATTCTGCTGAGCTTGTACTGTTGTTCTCCCTTGGTCTGGGTGTCGTCGAGGAGGTGCCGGAGCAGTCGCCACGTCTTGCCCAGATGGAGTTGGCCGTCCGCCTCTCTGCACGTTTGCTCCCACTGCTGCCGGCCGAGCTCCTTGCTGTGTTTCTCTATTTCCCTGTTGATTTCCGCGATCTTTTTGCGGAGCCTTCTGTTTGTTCGTTGTTGGTTCCACCTTCTCTTGAGGGCAGTCTTCGCCTCGATGAGGTGGGCCAATCTGCTGTCCATTTCGTGTATGTCGTCGTCCGTTTCTATCTCTGTCGTCACCTCCTCGGTCGTTTCTACTATCGCCTTCGACCACGCTTCTATATCTTCAATGTTACCATGCTGGCTTGGGAGCTGACGCCGAAACTCCTCCCAGTTCGTGTATCTGTGTGTTCGTTTCTCTTGGCTTGCACCGTTCCCCAGCGGGACCCGGATCTCTATGACCATGTGGTCGCTGCCGAAGTCGTGTTTGGTGTTTTTCCACGTTGCGGTGTCGTTCCCATATATTTTGACGAACGTCAGGTCCGGGAGTGGTGTCCCTGGCGACCGAAGTGCCCGTTCTTGTGGGGGTCTCCGGGTTCGTGATTAGCGTTAGCCCCGCGTCCGTGGCGTCTTGCAATAGGTCTCTCCCCTTTTCGGTTGTCTTATCGTATCCCCAGTCGTAGTGTGGTGCGTTAAAGTCACCCCTATTACGATCGTGCCTTTCTTCGTCGCACGCAGTGCTCTTTGCATGAGCGTGCGGAACTTTTGCTTTCTATGTCTGGGGCTGCTGTACACGTTGACCGCGAGCACGCTTGTTTTCCTCTTCTTCTTCCCAACGATCACCTCCACCGCGCTGCTGTCGGTCCAGCCGCCGGTGGTCAGCTCGTGCTCGAGGAATACGATGCCCTTGCGGACGAATGTGCACACCCCGCCTGTTGGTTTGCGTATTCCAAACTTTTTCTTTTTTTGTTTAGGGGCTTGGCCGCCTTGGCGTGTGCTCTGTATCCTTGAAGTTGGGGTGTGTCAGTGCATAGTGTTTCCTGAATCATAATGACGTCCGGTTTCCTTTCCATTCCCTGTAGGTGCCGTGTTAGCGTTGCCCTCTTATTGTGATAGCCGTTACAATTCCACTGCCAAATCAGGAGGTCCCTGACCGGCTGCTGGTCTGTTACTGCCCTTTTGTCTGGCTTGGCGTTCGATTTCGCTGTTGGGTTCATAATTGCTGTATTTGGGTGGTGATCTGGGTTTGGGCGTTCTGCACGAATGTCTGCATCTTGGCTTCCATACTCTGCAGGAACGTTTGCATCTGCGTTTGTAGTTGTAGCATTCCGCTTTGTATTTCTCCCAGCGTCATCTCTACCTTGTTGAATTTTTCCTTCATCGAATGTGCAATTTGTTCCCGCTCTTTGTCCATGCGGTCGAGCCTGGCCACGAGCTTTCTCTCTTTGGTATTCTCGATAATCCTCTTTTTGTTGCTGGGCTCCTTTGGCTGTTCCTCGTCGCTTTCGATGCTGCTTTTGGTAGCCTCCTCTTCGGCGATGGCTGGTTCCTCCTTCCTCTTGGGTGGCTTTGCTGGGGTTTTCTTCTTCGAGGATGGGCGGGGTATCTGCTCCACCTCTTGCTCCTGTTGCGGGGTCGGCAGTGACAGTGGCGCTTGACTCGCCCTTATTGCTTCTAGTAGTTTGTCGATCCTTGCGTCCATCTTCTCTTCCATCTTCTGTAGTAGCCTTTCGTTGTTTTCGTTGATCATGTCGTATATTTCTCGCCTTGTCACGGGCGGTTCTCCGGTGTTATGGTGTTGGCATGGTGGCTGCTGCTTGCTGCGGGGCGTTTCTTCCGACTTGCTTCCCTTAACTGCAGCCAACCACTTAAGCTTCCCGTCTTCCTGCTGCGACGGCGGCAGGTGTTTTTGCTGGCTCTTGTGTCTTTCGCGGCTGTCGGTGCGCCGTTGGCTTTCGCTGCGCTCGCTTTTCTCCCTGCTCGGCAGCTGTGGAAAGTCCGATGACGTCATTGGTGGTCTTGTCTTCTGGAGCTGTTGCTGTTCGCGTTCCTCTCGGCGCTCCCATTGTCTTTTCGTGACGACGAAGGGGACCTTGAACTTGTTCTTGCAAATTCTATCTGCCGTCGGATGCGCTCCTCCACATAGCTTGCAACTTGGCTTGCATGCCTTCTCGTGGTCCGCGTCGGGGTTGGCCTCCCCGCACGCGAAGCATACTCTGGTCTCCGGGGTTGGACATACGTCGATGCGGTGTCCGACTTTTCCGCAACATCTACACACTTCATGATGTTTCCTGTAAAGCCCGCACTTGAGCAGTGCCGCTCGGTATTTTACGTACCGGGGCACTCTCTGTCCTTCAAAGAGGACGATGACCGCTGTAGAATTTCCAATCCTGTGCGCCTCTAGCGCCGTTGGGTTATACTTTGTCACGACCGCCTCATTTATGTCTTCGGGCGATTCGTCAATTGCGATACCTCTGATGATTCCCTTCGCCGTCCCTTCGGGCGCGGTTCGGTAGGCGGAAACCTCAAATTCCATGTTGCCGAATTCGACGGTCCTGATCTTAGTGTAAATTTCGGCTCTCTGCTCGCTCGGCGTGCTCACGACTAAGATGTTCTGCGCCGCATTGATGCACACCATGTCTTCGCCCTGGTATTCTTTCGCCGTCCCCGCGGCCGCCATAATGGCGTCCGTGACGACCGGCGTCTCGATTCGAGCTACGTTCAGGCCGCCCCTGGGCCTAATCACGATCTTATGGTCGTCTCTGGGGATAGCCGCCGGCATACGGGCTGCTTTCTTGATATTCTCGGTAACTCGCTTGACAAAGTTAACTCTCTCCTTGGGTCTCGACTGCCGTTCCGCGGTGAAAGATGGTCTCTCACCTTGCAGCTCCTTGGCCTTGCGCATTCTTCTACTCGTCGTGGTCCATCCGCTCGACTCGCCGGGTGTCGCGTCGCGGCCTCCTACTTGAACGTACATCTTCCCTTCATCGTTGCCGACTATCGTTGCCTGCAGGCCTTTGGTTGCCGGGCTCTCGCACACCTCCATCGTCGGTGGCGACGCCATCTTGTTCGTACTCGTCGGGTAGGCCTAACGCCGGGGGCGATCGCCCCGGTGGCCGTACTCGTGCGCTAAGCCTAAGGCCTAGCAACGCTTGCTCGCCTCGAATTTTCGAAGTCCCAAAAGAGGCGAAAATTCACATACCACTTGCGCGATGTTGGTATCGGCTGGTTCCTCGTACCGTACCGCACACTTTCGTAACAAATAAACTGCAGTTGGCCGGAGCCGATAAACGATAAAAGGCCGTTCCTACTGC
>JAZHYW010029058.1:0-21783 GCA_037355805.1 Ixodes ricinus | reverse complement strand
TTTAGCGCGAAAGTTTACCCGCGTGACGTAACACGTGATGTCACTTTTGACGTATTTATGGGAAACATCCCGCAAAATTTAGTGGAAAGGCTTTCCCGCTAAATATAGCGGGAAAAGTTTTCCACTAAATTTAGGGGAAAATTTAGCGAAAATTTCCCGCTTAATGGGAGGGGAGCATGAGAGGAGGAGGGGAGGGTGCAGAGGAGGAGTAGTGGCACACCCTCCCTTCTGTAGCCTCCCCTTCCCCTCCCCAAAAGCTGCGCTCTAATTCGGCATTAGAGAGAATTATAAACGTCTTTCATTTTTCTTTTTCTTTTAGTAAAACACGTTATTAGGTACTAGCAAATTTCCTGGTGGCATGGCTCTTAGCTGAGTTCACCGTCATCCAAATAAATAAGCTCGTCATTTTGAGACCCGACAGTGTTCAAGGGCAGACCACCGATTTTATAAAGAAGGTATGCTTTTGTGTTCTTGATAATTTAGTTGGAAATTAAATTAGCGTTGTTCTGTACTTAATGAAACGTACTTAGACTTAAATCGCCTTCATGTGGCGCCTTATATACCACGAATGTATTTTTTTATTATTATTTCATGTGTGGAGTATTCATAAAAGCAATAGAGCACATTTTACACGCTAAACTCCAGCGCCACAGCAGAAAAATTACGCAAAAAAGGACACGTTACATCGAATGTCTCACATGCGAAAGGTCACACGAAGATAATAAAACTACCTAATATTGGCGCACTTTATATAAAATTTTTAACTGTTCGTATGTACATTTGGGTGCACGCTGCAAAATATAAATATTCTGCTTTCTCTTTTTTTGCAGACAAGGACGAATCATCGTGATCTATAGAAAGGTAAGGTAATGGAAAGACAAGGACAGACTTTTGAGATTGAAAGGCGACTTGCGCCTAAAAACCAAACTCTTTAAAACGCGTTCTTTTTTTTTTTGCAAGCAAGACCGGTTTAAACGGTTTATTTCGATAACAATGGTTGTAGTACCTTAACCTGGTTTAAATTGCTACATTCCTCCCTTGCGCTTTTGAATTTATAATCAGAACGTTTGTTTGAAAACAATAGGGATAAAACAAAAATATACAAGAAGAAACAAATTATTTCCTAGATATCCCGATGACTGCGACTCTTGAAATATTTATTTATTTATTTATGTATTAGTGGAAATTGCCGGCGGCCTGTGAAGGGGCCAAGGCATAAGCAATGAAAAGGTAACTGGAAGCAAGAAAAAAAAGACATCACATAAAAGCAGAATTAGTCACAACAAAGCAGTCCCTAAGTAAACATGGGTAGATCTGTACACATACAAAGGCAAAGCTACCCCGCATACGCACAAAAAAAATTTATCAAGAAACATCAGCCGTAAAATACAGGGGTACACAATTTATCCCAGCCAATCTAAGAACTTGGGTCATCAGTGACGAGTGACTGGAGGCCGTCTGAGAATGCAACGGGGCAGTCTCCGTTTACCAGCTGTGACGGAAGCTTGTTCCATTCAGTAACATTGCGTGGACAAAAGCTATACATATAAACATAACTGTGACAGAAAAACTTGTTCATCGTTTTGTCGTGTTTATTTCTAGTTAGTCGGTTAAAGTTGACTGTAACATACTTGCTTGTCGACAGACCATTTGGGATGTTGATAAGGTTGTGGAAAAACTTTAGCTTGTTAATTTTTCTTCGAGCAGCTAGCCGTGGCAAACCGGATAGCCGATAGAGCTCAGTAATGGATGATCGGCAACCGTACCGGTTGTAGATATATCGCAGTGCTTTCTTTTGCATGTTTCCTAGTGCATTACGCAGACCTGCGACCTATAAGCCGCCAGTTTAGTTGTAGATGTGTAGTGGCGTAAGCTTCTACGAAGAAACCATAACTTCATTGAAGCCCTCGTGACTAAATCGCTAATATGTACGTTCCAGCTGAGTTTCGAGGCAATTGTTTCCCCGAGATATTTATATGCTGTGAGTTTTTGCAAGGGTAGGTCGTCAATTGTGTATGTAAAGGAAAGTGGCTGTTTTTTGTTAGTGACTCTCATGTGGGCGCTCTTGGAAGCATTCAGCACCATTTGCCAACGCTCACACCATGATAATATTTGCGATAGGCAATCGTTAAGGTTGACTTGGTGAGCACGACACACAATGTCCGTAAACAAAACGCAATCATCCGCGAAAAATCGACACTGTACATGTGGATGACTTATTTCAAGATCGTTTATAAAAATGAAGAACAAAAGAGGCCCAATCACTGGCCCCTACGGAACGCCGGAAACAACGCGTTTCTTTTGTGACTCACGACCATCGCTGCTTATGAATTGTGTACGATTGCTCAGGTACGAGTCAAGCCAGGCAAATATTTTATCATTATTAAGGACGCATTTCAACTTGTAGAAAAGCTTGGGATGGGTTACGCGGTCGAACGCTTTCGCGAAATCTAGGAATATGACATCTGCTTGCCCGGATCTATCTACAGGGTGAAACAAGGAGACGGCAGGCTCTTTAAATCGACCGGAAAATTCGGTTTCTTAACCTATCGCGCTACCACTTTGTGCAGCGTTGCCCACAGATGGTGCATTTTTTTCGTAAAATTTGCAAAGAACGAACTTACCTGAGGAAAAAGTAAAGAAAGAAAAAGGCTTAGCTCCTGTGGAAACGCAGCGACGCCACCGGTCTTCAAACAACACGGCGCCGTTTCGCACGGGAGACAAGAGATGGCGCAACGAACGCCGCCAACGAACGAGCATACGACGCCAAGAGCCGGCACTTTAGCAGACGATCCTTTCGACTCAAAAGCGGCTCGCGTTCCGCAGGCGGCGACAGTCGCAGAAACAAAAACAGGCGCGGTAACAACAAGGAACTGCAGTTCCTTATCTGCAAAACACGCCGGCTCTCGGCGTCGTCTGCTCGTTCGTTGGCGGCAGTTGGCGTCGCGACCGCTTGCGCCATCTCTTGTCTCCCGTGCGAAACGGCGCCGTGTTGTTTGCAGACCGGTGGCGTCGCTGCGTTTCCATAGGAGCTAGCCTTTTTCTTTTTTACTTTTTCCTCAGGTAAATGCGCTCTTTGCAAATTTTACAAAAAAAAAATGCACCATCTGTGGGAAACGCTGCACAAAGTGGTAGCGCGATAGGTTAAGAAACCGAATTTTCCGGTCGATTTAAAGAGCCTGCCGTCTCCTTGTTTCACCCTGCAGTATACCCGCCAGCTCGTGGACTGTATGCAGAACCTGCGTGACTGTAGATAAGCCGCGCCTAAAGCGGTGTTGCTCAACTCGGAAAAAGTTGTTTTTTTAGGGACGAAGCTCCTTAGGGTCTAGCCTTCTCCCTCCGTCCGTCCGTCCGTCCGTCCGTGCTCACATCGATTGCCATCCCATATGTCTTCTTAAAAAAAAAGAAAAAAATGTTTGCGCAGTCGACAGGATTCGAACCTGTGCGGGGAAACCTCAATGAATTTCTAGTCCATCGCCTTAACCACTCGGCCAGGACTGCGGGACGAGTAGGGGGCTCTGAGATGTGGTAGTTACTCAAGAGCTGGCGATGTCATGGATGAAACGTTGCATGAAGCCGCTCAACGTCTATACAGGAGAGGGCGCTGCGGTCAAATGCGTATATAATCACGTTAAACTTTGCATGCATTGGCTCAACGTTTATAGACGAGAGGGCGCTGCGGTCAAATACTCAAATGCGTACATAACCACGTTCCGTACCACACATTCTCTTTCTGACATGGACCGTTGACTTAAGTGGTGGAGATGCGTTCCCACGGCTTCTAGCGGATCCAAGCTGATCCGCTAGAAGAACCACTGGCTCTGCATTTCACCGATCATAAAGCTATAAGAATGAAGTCGAAACGCAACCCGGAACTCAGCACTATCTATGAGCAATAAAAAAATCAGCACCATCAGCACTACCTATGAACAAAATCAGTATCATCAGCACCACCAGTGCTTCGCCCCCATCAACATCATTCACCACGTGGAGATGAAGTAATTTTTTCAAGGAACGCTGTTAGATGATTGCACAAGAAGTGCTTAATAACCTTGCCTCTAGAGCATAACAAAGAAACTGGCCTATAATTCCGTACTTCCATAGTGCTGCCGGATTTGTGGATTGGGACTACTCTGGCGTTCTTCCAATCGCTGGGAACCACACCAGTGTTAAAACTATGAGTGTAAATTACGTATAAATATTTTGAGCACCATTCAGCGTATCTGCGGAGAAAATTATTTGGTATCACGTCGGGCTCATAGGACTTCTTGTTGTTGAGCCTGAGAAGGTGTTCGAAGATACCCTCTTTAGACACAACAACGTCCGGAACTCTGTAGTTCCTCTTGCTATATAATGGTAGTTGGGAATTGTCATAAGTGTATACGGACAAAAAGAAATTGAATATACAAGTTCGCTATAACCTTGTCGTCTTCGACATTGTGGTCGTTTTGCTTTACTGCCTTCACTGACTTGCTTTTCTTCGATAAGTAGCGGAGGTAGGGGGAGGGTTATCTTTAAAAAAAGAGAGCATTGTTACGTTGAAGAAGTTGAACTTAGAATTTTTATCATAGTACGCAGCTGATTACAAAGCACTCCCAAGATGCTGCTCGTGCTCTTCCGGTTTCTTCTCCCCCGGTTAATCTTACGTTTTAAGCGAAGGATTTCGCGCGTTAGCCAGGGATTGTACTTTTTACTTTCTTTGCAGCGGAATGAACCTACTGATACTGGTGTGGACGACCGTCTTGAAGAAAGGCCAAAGTGTGTCTGGGCACACGCCGTCCTGCTTTTGAATGTCAGAGAAACTGTCGAAAGACATCTCCAGATAATATGTCGACATCACTCGCCCTACTGTAATCTTTGTACGTCTTGGATTCTGGTCGAGTCCTTACGCGGTGAATTCCAGGAAAATCGCAGACTACCATGCCATGATCCAATATGCCTTCCATAACCCTCGCGTGAACACCTAGTCGTGAAACAGACTCGGAGACGAAACATATGTCGAGCAGTGAACTACTTTGTTGAGTAACACGCGCTGGGTGTCTGACAACTTGTTGCGGGTTATGGCAAAAAGCTATGTCAACAAGAACATTGGAGTGAACATAGTTTATTAATGACGACATGCTGTTGCAGTCGATGTGAGGCAGGTTAAAGTCGCTGCCAACATGCTAAAAGAATGTCGCTGAGACTGGACACATAGGACATCCTGGATGCTCTCAAAAATATTGATATCAGCGTTTGGACATCTGTACACACCCCCAATAAGAAAGGATTTGCACCCCCACTGTACTTTGACCCATATTGTTTCGTGATCGGGCGATTCGTGAACGGCCACGCAAGAGAGTGAGCTCTTCATTAACAGTGCAACCCCGCCACCTCTGGAATGGCGATCCCGACGGAAAACTTTGTATCCGACAGGGAACACTCCAGAGTTTGTTATCTCACTGTGTAACCATGTTTCTGTGATTATGACAACGTTCGGGTTTAGATCGAGCAGTGCACATTCAATTTTTGCTATCTTATTTACGACACTTCGCGCGTTTAAGCAGAGAAGTCTAAAGGGTCTGCACGTCGCTGCGGGTCGGGCGTGGCCCAAGCACCAACAGCGTTGCCCGTCCTAAGGGGACCAAAATACGGTTTGAAGAGACTTCCTTCGGGCCAGTTGTCGGCCACGAGCAACTTTTCGAGCTCTGAACCTTCAACGGACACGTGGAATGAAATGAATGCTTTCAAAACCGGCAAAAGCCAAAGATTAGTGAACTTGCCATTCATAAGTTGCTAATTCTCGTTTAAGATTGACGCAAAAGACTACCAAATATACCTAAATCGTTAATTTCTTTGTAATCAACGTAGTTCCGCCTGCTTTAACAAGAGCGCTCATGCAGTTCTCCCAATGTAAAAAGTAGCGGTAATGTACATTTTCACCTTCTAAAACGAACGCCCCCGGAAAAGCCGCTTTCCTGCAGAAAACTCCTCAAAGTTATTGAATCTGTACTGCTCCTCTATGCGCCGTTAATAGCAATCAGTGGTGTACTTTTTCTCAGGCTCAGACAACAAAAAGAAGAAAACTTAAGACTCCATGGCCATTGCGCCCCAACGGTCCCGCAGTCTTAGTGACAAAAACGCATACCCCATTTTGCGAACAAGACAATATGATCGTCAAAGGTTCATACCGATCGGCTTTTTTTTTTCCAGCTGTTTTGGAAGCCAAATGTTGCTACAACTCTGCTATCCTGCGACCCCTAAAAATATTAAAGTATTCTGCAGCAATATTCCACCCCGCTAGATTTCTCTATGCCGCAAACTTTTGCTTTCAATTTCAATTTATGGCCCCGTAATACACAAAATTTACCCTAATACCTTATTTCACAGTTAACATTCTGCTGAGCACGAAATTATAAAAACAGAAAAGCGCATGCCACCGGGAATAACTGTTGTACTGTGAGCTTATTTGTTAGAGCGCAGTGTTTGGAAAATATGGCGGAGTTCTAGCACCAACCCTTTATGTTCCTGCTCGATGTTGCACTGCGACTTTTACATTGCATTCAGCGACGCTACCGCAAAAAAAAAAAAGAACCCAGTTTGCACATTTTTATGCTCCCAAGCATTTTCGCGACTACCCATTGATTTTTGTCACGACCCATAGTTTGAAAAATACTAAATTGATTACAAATGAATGGTTGATAAATCTGAGTGCATGGTGGTGCAGTAGAACTATTAATTTACACTATTTCTTCCAATGGGAAACTAATCTTTCTTACATGGGGTGTCCCAGCGCAGTGTATACATATATCAGCAAACATTTTATTTGGGCTTTGTAATACTAGAGGTAGGAGCAGAGGTTGGTCTGTTTGAGGAGAGAAAATGCACTACCGTCTGTCGTGGGAGTTCATGATCCTTGTGTGTGCTGCCAGAAACCGCGTACATCTGCTGTTGTTGTAGCCGCCCTGAGGCCGCCACATGTGTCCTTTGATAACAGGAAAATTGCAATAACTGCCACGCGTAAGCCGCAATGCCTCTTTAAATGTATGACGTTTCACCAGAAACCCATTTTACTTTTAAATATGCAATGTTAACCGTTTAGCAGGAACGCTTCAGTTGTGATAATATTTAAGCCAGTTAACTTTCTAATTATGCAATGTCATACTACCTCTTCTTAATGACTGTAAAATAAAGTCCCTCGAATGAAACTTAATAGATCTTGACGACATTACTAGCAGCAATAAAATTAAGAAAAGATATCGTGAATGATTCCTTTGCTTCTACCATGTGGAAAAAGAGAACCCTGTGGACTGTGGAAAAAGAGAACGTACAAAACATATCGTTTGAGTGTGTTTGCTCGTTTTTAATTTTTTTTTATTATTCCAGTATTTAGTTGAAACTAGAGTTTCCTAGTAAGCCAGTACATTCTAGTAACTGCAATGTCGCCTGCACATTTATCTTTCTGATGGTGTGTATTTTCAGAAGTAGTCTCCACCTTTCCAGGGACAATGTTTTCTAAATATTTGTACCTCTGGGTTACGCTGATCATGAACATGAATATGATGAATCTTCTAAACCTTGGAGCCCATGGATTGGACCAGAAGCTCATACGAAAAGCACGAAGCTTCAACTTCATTGAGGAGTCTGCCAGAACGTACGTTGTCGTAAAAATAGAACACTGTTGATTCCTGTCTGATGAATTTAATTTGATTTGATTAGATTCAAGGAAGGCAACGAATAACGTTCAAACTTTGAATTAGGCCTCCAGCAAGTCAACGTTACTTTGTTATCGCTACATTGTATTTAGGATGTTCTATCTAACGCTTTAATTAATTAGACCAAAATGTCAGGCGAATTGAACATTTCTCAATAAATTGATGCTCAGTTCAATTTTTAAAAAGTCGAGTAATTTCTGCACTTCGTCACCTAGTTTTATTAAGTAATTTTCCAGTCTTGGTCTAATTCAATTTCTTGTTATTAAAACTGAATGATATGATCGAATTACAATAGTACAACTTCAAATTTTCACGGAGAAGCACAACGCGTCAAACAGAATGATTCCCTCAACATGTCATTTTGAATGTTTTACGAATGCAGGTCTCTACCAGGTGTCAGTCGCCGTATTATAACAGATGTTCAAGACGAAGGCCATAGGCTGGTAGAAATATCTCAAGATTCTAGCGGTAAAGTTCTCAACTGCAATGCCTTCGGAAGCAAGTAAGTTTGGTGGCTACGCGTCGTTGGTGGCCATAACCCTTTCGCCCACGCCTCCCCAAGTTTTGGGTTAATGCTGCTAACACAGCTATTTCTCATCAGAATTGTTGTGCTAGCAAGAGTGTCAGCTGAAATAATGATAAAACGGATGAACCTCACTCAAAAGAAAGTTAGGGCCCAGTCTTAGCGTTATGTGCCTACATGATAGTACAGTCTGACTAAGCCGAAAAGTCTGAGATGGTGCGGATGCTGACTATCCGCAATCAACTGTGAAGTCGTCGGGTGATCGAGTATCACAAAGTTTGTTTATTTCGATATGCCTTTCGCTTCTTCTGCGGGAAATATATTGTATGATCAATTTGTCTTAATTTTTTTTCAATTGGATGGGTACCCATCGCGATGTTCACAACTTTATTTGTGTTCGCATGTCCAAACCCAACGTGGCACCTTCAGAACAATTTAAAGTATCAAAAAACGCTGTATGGTACTCTCACCATCGTATAGGCCAAGAGTTGTTGCAGCATTCGCGTTTCGCAACCACAGAAGAGACCCGTCAGAGAAAACTCGAACCTTCACCGATTGTTCACTTTCAAGGCGGGGTTCTCTTCCTTTAAACAAAATAGGAGCTAAAAGCTTACCGCAGTCAAGGTTGCACGCATTCGCAGACGACCGAGTTATCGGCGTTATTTACTTCCGGCGCCATCTACTATAGGGGCAGCTATGCGCACAAAATGAGAGGTGCTATCAAGCGGCTCCGGTGCAGCGTCTGACTTGGCTACCGCGCAACGGAGGCGGACAGCTGGGCACGCGGCGGCGCCAGTGCGCCTGCCGCGGCTATGACGTCACTCCTCTGGAATGCGCAAACCGGCGAGGCGCGCGCGGTGGCGGTGGAGCGCGCGGTGGCGGCGGCTCTGGCGCGCCAGCTGTGCGCCGTGTGACGTCACTGCTCCTCGCGCATGCGCAGACCAGCGAGGCGCGCGCGGCGGCGGCGTCTCCGGCGCGCCAGCAGTGTGTCGTGTGACGTCACTGCTCCTCGCGTTTGCGCAGCACGGAGAACGGCTCATTATGCGAGCCCCGCGAAACTGCTCAACCTCGGCCAGTGTAGCTCACGCTACAAAAATTAAATTGTTACATTACTCCATTACAAAAGTCCCAGGCTCCAGCAGAGCTTCCGATTTCTTAGTCGAGGTACGATTTCACGTCAAGGCATTGATTTCACATCAAAGCGTCAAGACTGACATTTATATCAATCGGTTTCCGATAATTCCGATTCATTTCCTCTTGACGCGTCAATGCTTTGCTGTGCAGCGGACGAAGCCTTCCGAACATTCAGGATGGAGTGCAGGTCTACAAGTTTTGGCACGCGATACCCTAGGAGCCTGCTGCGTAGCTTGGTGCGCACATTTCCAAACTCGGACCAGTTTCTTTCACATGCCGCAGAAGAAGGGAAAATCTGCAGTAAGCGAAAGGCGAGGGAACTCAAGGGTTGGTTGAAGCAAAGTCCTGCCACCATGTGGATGGATCCAGGTGCTTCGCAGACTCCCAAACTCCTTCTTTGACCAAATTTTCTTTCAGGTTCTTTATTCTGCGACGTTAGACAGAGGTTTCCCGGCGTCTAGCAAGAGATGGACGTCGCCGCCACCAGCGCACGGCAGCATTTCACAGTTTGTGAGCTCTGTTTTTTTGTTTTTTTTTCAATTTTATCCTGGCTGAAAAAAAAACCCGTTTTTTCCTGAAGTATTTAATGTTTTTTTTTTCAACTGCTTACATCTCTAATCAGGAGATAGAGCCACACATAAATGGATCTTTTCTGCAAAAGTTTGGCCCCATCTTTAGGGAAGCAGTAAAAACGTTTTCGGTTGCCTACCTTTCTTCCGGTCCTGCCCGCTCCAAGCTATGATGGCTGTGTAAACGCAATCGGTAAAAACATTCAGCGTTTTTTTTTCTATCCAACGAGATTGACTAGTTTACATCTGTTTTCATTGATTGCGTTGACTATTCCGACAACTTCGTCCGTTTCTTCCGAATAAATGGACGACGAACTTCCCCGTGGAGCCCGTCGTAATCGACGGCACGACTGAAGCTCTCTCTGATGAGTGAGAAAGTAAAAGGGTTACATTAAACCAGGTTTAATGTTATATGCAGTATCGGCAGTAAATTCAAGAAATGTTTGAGACCAAGTTACCGTTAAGACAAGTTTTTTTTTTTTTTAATAGCGAGCTATTTGTTTAACCTGCTCGCAAAATTTAATTGACGACTACTCTCATAAATGTCAAGGCTCACTGTAAAATCGTCCGAAAAACTCGGCTCCTGCACGTACCAATCTCAAATTTTCATCAAACTTTTTCTTTGATGCTGGTTTCAGCTTGTATGAGTTTGAAGCGTAGATCTATTCTTGTAAAAAACGAACCCAACAAACTTGCCCGTGTCAACGACGGACGCGTTCAGGACCGATTAAGCCCTTGCTCTAATTTTTTTTAAATAAACTTGTATTTTTGTGGGGGATTTCAGTTTGTGAAATTTCAAAGCGTAGCTCTATTCCTAAGAAAAATCAGACCAACAAACTTGCCCGGCTCAACAGCAGGCGCGTTCGGGCACGACAGTGACATTTTGTAAACCCCGTTGACCCTGGCAAGTTTGTTAGTCTCGCTTGTTTCCTGGAGGGGAGCTCAGGGCTGCCAACATGAAGTATCAAAATTTCCCTAGCGAACGCCTGAAATTTTTCTATTTCTTCCACAATTCCCCTCGCTTGCCCAAATAATCACATAATGCTAAATATTCGTTATCTTTTTCCATTAGAAACCATTTCCATTTTCCACTAGAAACTAGACGGAAGATTGCAAGGTTGAAGTTGTTTTTTTCCTCTATAACGGACAATTAAAAATTGACCCAGCATTGTATCTGAAAGAAGTGCATAAGCGATCAAGAAGACTAAATCATACGAAAACGGTCCAACCTTATTCTAGTAGAATAGACGTCTTTAAATACTCTTTTTTCGCGCAAACAATTGAAGAATGGAATAGTCTCCCGGAGTGTGTCATAAATTTATTAGACGCGTCTCATTTTGAGTCTTCCTTGGAAGAGCTGTTTTCAAATTAAAAGAAATTGTGGTTGATTGTTGTTATTTGAAAATGTAATAGTATTTTGTGTGTCCTTATTTCTGTTAAACGTTAAGATTGTATGTTTTTCCCTTTTATTTTTTCCTCTCCTGTAATAGCCTTCGAGAGAAGGCTGACAGTATTGATAAATAAAAAAAATAAAATAAAATAATAAAAAATTACTTCCATTTTCGGGATGAGAGATATATTATGCAGCCTTTACACCTCGCGTACGTTTCGAAAAAATGAGTTCATCGTGCCAAAACCGCGGCAAAAGCAAATCTGGCGGGGGAAGTGTTACCGGAAGATTCAAACTGATGGGTGAAACCCTATTTTTACCTTAGATGTTATGCGCTCCATCAGAATATGGTACTGCTTAATAACTTCAACAGCGCTTTTTCTAATAGTCAGTCCAAAACAAAATCTGTAAAGCAAGCTAGAGTTCTGGAACTTGAACACAGGGAACAGGACAGACAGTAACTACCATTTTGAGCACGGCGCTTGACGAAACGTTATTAGTCATGGTAAGACTGTATCTCCAGACGTCGCAGTATTTCTTTAAATCTTTGGTTTGGCCTAGTTGGTCCATTACTGAATGAAAGGTTAAAAAGCGCGAACAAACGGGAAACTAGCGAGATTCCCCTATTAATTACCTCAAAGATCTGAATATTACCTTAATCTGGGAAATTTGCTTACGGTTGTCAGTCCTGGGGGAGCTACACTTCGAGATTTCATAAGGTCAAATTCACCACTAAAACATGTATTTGATGAATATTTGAGATTTTTACGTGCAGCCGCCGATTTCAGAGCGAGCATCGGCATTTATGTCGTCCCAATTCAGACTACAGGTGTGTGCCACTGTTAATCCCCCCCCCCCCCCCATAAAAAAAGAATTGGCCAGATTTGTTTGTTTACAGCCTCGCGACTGTACACAGTCTTGCGAATCAATTTGTTTATTCGATACAAACATTACAACACATCAAGGCGGCTATTTCCTCTTCCTTTTTTAAACACCAAACCAGCTGATGCGGTAATGGAGAGAAACAGCTGCTTCCATTTCTTTCCGGGTGTGCACATTGCAACAAACTGTACAGCATAGCCACCTTACCTCAATGATTTTTTTTTATTACTTGGTAACCATGGGCGATTCCAATGTTTACAACAACCAAAACGCAGGCAGGCGATTTGCGTAGCAACGCGAGATCGCCGCTTTAGCAAGCAAAACCTGTGCCAGTCAAATTCAACGTCATACAAACGCGAACTTCGAAGCATTCGCTCTGCGTGGCACACAAGCAACACAGCAGCCTACCTAACCAATATGCTGACTTATATTTACGCACCAATAAAAAGTAAAGGAACAAAAAACATGAACCTTTCTTGAAGTGGCAACTGCAAACGCGGGGGCTGAATTGGATTTACGCACCAATAAAAAATAAAGGAACGAATACATTACGAAGTGGCAACTGCAAACGGGAGAGTGCTTTGAAGGCTGTATTTCCGAGCCGTCCGCATTGTTTCGCTGAATCGCCCGAATCCATATATCTACCGCTTCGTCGGGTGCAGGCTAATGGCAGAAAACCTCAAGAAACTGTAACCGCGACGATGCTTGCTGTCATTGCTGCAGCCCACAACGGAACGCAGTTGGGGCATGTCCGAGAACTTCGAAACGCGCGACTACCACTATTTCCCGCAGTCCCGAACCCGAACGCACCACGCCATCAAAAATGGCGGACTCTATCTGCGGCTGCTGCGCGTGCGCCGTGAAAACTCCGAAAGAAACCAATCGCGTCGCTGACTGGGTCGTCTGCAAACGCGCCCACCTCTGGCTTGGGCAAGTATCTTGCCCTTATTTTTTACAGGAAGTGAACTACGCCTTGAACGTTTACACGGTACCCACGGTAACACAGACCTGCTCAGTCACATTTGAAGAGAGTTTGAGTCTTCTATGCACGGAAAGCAATTTTTTTGTTTGTTTTAGAACGGACGGTTTGCTCGGGACATCCTATATATTCACTGGGAGGATTAGAATGGCATGGAGGTCTTTCAAATGTTCTGCTTCGGACGCGAGCTTCCTACTAGGCGCCTCGTGAGACTCGAGCTTGAAGGCGAAGCCAAAGCATGGCGAATGGCAACCAGCGCGTGTTGGAGCCCGGCAATTCAAATAAGACGCCGTGCCATTTTCGTTCTGCCAGCGAGTGTGGGCCTCCTGCACTGAAGCTTTGAACATAATGTAGCGCCCTCATTTTAGATTCTACGAGCTTACCTGATTACGCCTCACACTTCTTATGACACGTTGGCTAAACTTTTTATTTTTATTTTTGTGTGGTGCGTGAAAAAAAAGCTCGAGGTACACCTAAGCATTTCTTATGAGTTGAGAATGCGAAAGCATGCAAGCCGCTCTCCCGCTTCCTTTGTTTTCTGCTCCTCCGCTCCCTTTGTCGTCTGCTTATCCGCTCCCTTTGTCGTCTTCTGCGTATAGCGCGCGCGCGCTTCGGGATCTCAAAGGCCATGGCGCAGCGGCGAATGAGAGCTTCGTCGACGCGCGCCAGCCAATGGAACCGAAGGCGAATCGCTCCTATTGAGATCGCGGTGGAAACTGGGAGCCGTTTTCGCCCTTCAAACTGATGACGCCAGCTCGCTCCATGAGACAGTTAATGCTTCCGCATTAAAAACGAAAAACACCTTTGGACGTCCGGAAAATGCTAGATTAAACGCCGCAAAAAAAAAACATTTAAAGTGCCAGATTCGTGTTATTACCAAGGGTACGGTTTTTTCATCTCTGGGCGGTGACGTCAAAACATCTGGCGACCCGAAGGATTTTTTTTTTTTATAACTTTGGAACGCGTGAAACAGAGTTTCTTGGCTAGCGTTCTCGGCGTCTTAGCTTTGAAGTGTGCTTCGACGGCGTTCGAATGTTTGTTGTTTTTTTTTTGTATTTTTCTCGTGATCTCGCTTTCCGCACCAAAGCAGGCACGCTTCTAAATGTTTGACAGATTGAAACGCTTAAGTTTGTACCAACCTTATCAGATTAGCTTATTTACGGAACTGGTCATAAGCGCTGCTTGCACGAGAAGTACACGTTCCTCACTCACCATGACTCGCCTACCGTCGCTCGACGCACCGGACGGCTGCTATGGTAACTTCAGTATATTCCATGGAGTGCATACGTTTCGAAGCTAAACGTCTAGATGGCGTTTAAGGTCTGCTCTATACAGAGCCGTTAGCTCTATAGAACACACAGTTATGAAACGAAAATCTAGATGGCGCTTCAAACGACAGGGGGCGGACTGAAGTGAGTGAAGGGGGGGGGGGGGTGCCCTCCTCCGCACAGTTCCAGAACTGAGGTAATCTAGTAACGTCGGTATGTTCTACCAAAACAAATTCCTAACAAGTCTCTTTTCGAAGCACCTTCAGGGCAACGCAGGAGACCGCATGAGGGAAAGAGGAGAAGACGAGAGTGCGTGAGGACGTTAGAGCGTCGAGCTCCGGTTCGAATAACTAGTGGGTCATAAAGCTAGCCTTTGTCTCCACTGCACTCATCGAAGGCGATAGATAGAGCTCTAGTTCTCAACGACTGGGCTCCGCCCCTGGCGAAGAAAATGGTATATTTCTAGGTCGCGTTTCCGTTGTGCGTCGCACTGTGTTCTTTCAAACACCATGTTAGCGCCCACGACGGGACGCGGAGGGACGCTGAGGAGACGCTCGTATATGCACGTGGATCGTGCACGATCGAAACTTTAGGACGCCGCTTCGCGACAGCATTAAATGGTCGCGTCTTGCGGGCGGGGCGCCTCTTTTGTCGTCGCGTCTCCTGGACGCTACAGCGCCTCTTCGCCGAGAGAAACAGGCCTATACGGAACGCCGGCGTCTAGCGTTTGGTTTTCTCAGTCTAACGTGTTCGACGAGTGCAGTGGCATAGCCTCCTCTATATTCACAAAACCTGGCAGTTCGACGATGGAGCCATAAAGCGCCCGGTCGCAGATTTGGAGCTCAAGCATCTGGTAGCACAGAGCATCACAGACCCATTTCTTGGGGAACCTGGACGTCAGCACACAGCTTTTGTAGCGGCGAGGACCCGAGACACAATTGTGGGCTCGGGAAGAGTGTGTTTCGGCGTCTCGCCGCAGCCAGGCGCCAGTCACGTGGCTCTCCTCTCATGCGTTGTCTGCCGCTCCACCTTTTCCATTTTGGCGGCCGCTTCTCGTGGCGATCTGCCAGGCTTTGTCAGAATATAGGAGGCTGCGGCAGTGCAGACAAAGGCAGCCTTTGTCTCCATCGCACTCGTCTAACGCGTTAGAACGCGTTAGAACGCCGAACGCCGGCATTCGGTGCTTGGTTCTCGCATTCCAACCCGTCCGACGAGTGCAGTCGAGACAAAGGTATCTAGCTTTAGGCCTACCCACTAATCATTCGAACCAGGGCACGGCTTTATATCGTCTCTACACTTTCTCATCTCCCCTCTCCCTCAGTTTCCCGGAACATAAAAATTGATGCAGTAAAATGGATAGGTGGGCTGGTTGGTACATGATTAACTTGTGAAGCGCCTAAAGAACAGGGACACGAGGAAAGACGAGACAGGACCAAGCGCTAACTTACAACTGAACGTTTATTGAAAAACTCTTAACTATTTGTACACAAATTCAGGCTCCCGACACAAAAAAGAAAACTCTTTCTCAGTTAAGTGCACTGACGGTGCACTCACGCATCAATCCTCGCCCCTCACTCTAATGCAGTAGGCCTCAAACAATTCTCTCTCAGTTTTGTTTTTTAGTTTTCCAGCTATTTTTGTTTTGTCAAGATTAGGCGCGCACGGACACCTGTCACAGTGAATTGCTAGATCACCCGATGGGGAACTTCTAACAGATAGGGCGTGCTCGCGCGCCCTATCGTTAATGCACCTCCCCGTTTGCCCTATATACACTTTTCCGCAAGTCATAGGTATTTCGTAAACAACAGACATTGCGCATTCAATGTACTGCGTGGCGTGTTTCTTGGCGCAAGCCTCAGTTTTTTCTTTTTTATTAACTCTTGAGCAGAGACTGGACAATTTTGACGGCGCAGAAAACACCACGGGCACCTCAAAGTGTGCGGCGACTCTTTTTAGGCCGTGGGACAGCCCGTGGACGTATGGGATTACCACCGGTCGTGTCTTTTTTCTCTGGTCGGCCGCTTCCCCTCCGTTCCTTTTTTTAACCTTAGAAACCAAGGATTCTGCCACTTCTTTCAAAAACCGCTCTGGATATCCCGCCGTTTTAAGGCGTCGCACTTGATCAAGAAAGCTTTCGCCCATGCCATGCCTACACGACTTGTCTAGGGAGGCTCTCATCAACGACGACACGATTCCTCGTTTGACTAATTTGGAGTGGGCGGACGAGAAAGGCAAAACGCCTTTCTTTGAGCGTGGCTGGTACTTCCAGCATACGTGGTGCTTGTCGAAGTGCAAGTTTAAATCCAAGAACTGCAGCCGTTTTGACACCATAGTTTGGTGGGTGAAGGTGAGGCCATGTGATTTAGAGGAAAAAACATCTATCGTTCTACTGAGCATGTCGTCATTACAGACATGGGGATGTGGCACAAGCACCAAAAAATCATCCACGTAGCGGAAAACCTTGAGATTCACTCCCGTGTCTAAGCCTTCGGATATTTCTCTGTCACATTCTGCTAAGAATATGTCACACAACACTGGCGCGACTCGTGAACCGATGCAAATCCCTTGCTTTTGGACAAACAAGTTGTTATCAAAGGACACAACAGTTGAGGATAAATACAAAGTTAGCATTTCCATAAAGGACTCCACACTCACGCCGCTAGAGCTCGTGAATGAAGTTTCGCCATTTTCTTCAATACAACGCCTAACGGCGAGGAACAGTTGATCATGCGGCACTGAATAGAACAGGTCTACCACATCTACAGAAAAACCTCCGCTATAGCTCTGAGTCCCTTCAGAAAAGAGCTGTGAGATCACCTCTGAGTTCCGGACTAGGTATGGGTCCCTAAGGGCAAGGGTGGCTAGCTGCCTACTGAGGTATCCTCCCACTTCCCTCTGCCAAGAGTCTCTTTCGGTCACGATGGCCCTAAGCGGACATTCTACTTTGTGCGTTTTTGCGGTGAAAAACACGCTTAGGGTAAGCGTCTTGGCCTGTTGAACCTTTTTTGCCAGGCTGGTCAGTTCCAGGCGATGACACAATTCTCTGGCTGCCACTTTGATCTTGCTTGGGGACACATTTTTCACCTGCCTGAAATTCTTTGCGATGGCTTCCCTTGACTTGTCCCCGAAGAGACCTTCCGGGAGCACCACGAAGCCGCCTTCTTTGTCCGCCGTGAGAAGCTTGAGGTTGTGGTCCTCGAAGAAGGAAACCACGTGTCCAGTCTTGAATGACCTCTGCTGTACCCCTGGCTTGCGTCCCAGTGCGTCGACTGCTTCTGAAATGCACCTATCTTTTTCCTCAGGTGGAGCTCTCTCTGCGAGGGAACGTGCGAAGCTCAGCTTCTCGATGGGGTTGAGACGAGGCGGTAGGCAGTACTTGGGTCCAAGTTCGAGTACTTCCGTCACCCCTTTAGGTGCCGACGAGTCACCCAGAAAAACGACGCCGCTGGGGGGGTTGAGGGTTGGGGCCTCTCTTTTTCCTTCTTGGGCAACGTGGCTTTAAGTTGCTCCCACAGGAAGTCCGTGGTCTGTGTGGCCAATCGCAGAAAGTCCCGGCAAGTCCGCTCCGCTGCTCCAGCGTTGCTGCATGTGCGGTGGCACCAGATTCTTAGGCAATCTCGATGTCTGTCCACCTGTTTCCACGCCTCCGCTCTCAGAATCTTGCAAATCCTCTTGGCGTGCCTTCCCGAGGGCGGTGCTCCCCGAACAAAGCTAGCACGTCTGGTGGACAGTAGCCTGTCCACCAGACGTGCAGCGGAGCGGAGCGGACTTGCCGGGACTTTCTGCGATTGGCCACACAGACCACGGACTTCCTGTGGGAGCAACTTAGGGCCACGTTGCCCAAGAAGGAAAAAGAGAGGCCCCAACCCTCAACCCCCCAGCGGCGTCGTTTTTCTGGTTGACTCGTCGGCACCTAAAGGGGTGACGGAAGTACTCGAACTTGGACCCAAGTACTGCCTACCGCCTCGTCTCAACCCCATCGAGAAGCTGAGCTTCGCACGTTCCCTCGCAGAGAGAGCTCCACCTGAGGAAAAAGATAGGTGCATTTCAGAAGCAGTCGACACACTGGGACGCAAGCCAGGGGTACAGCAGAGGCCATTCAAGACTGGACACGTGGTTTCCTTCTTCGAGGACCACAACCTCAAGCTTCTCACGGCGGACAAAGAAGGCGGCTTCGTGGTGCTCCCGGAAGGTCTCTTCGGGGACAAGTCAAGGGAAGCCATCGCAAAGAATTTCAGGCAGGTGAAAAAAGTGTCCCCAAGCAAGATCAAAGTGGCAGCCAGAGAATTGTGTCAACGCCTGGAACTGACCAGCCTGGCCAAAAAGGTTCAACAGGCCAAGAAGCTTACCCTAAGCGTGTTTTTCACCGCAAAAACGCACAAAGTAGAATGTCCGCTTCAGGGCCATCGTGACCGAAAGAGACTCTTGGCAGAGGGAAGTGGGAGGATACCTCAGTAGGCAGCTAGCCACCCTTGCCCTTAGGGACCCATACCTAGCCCGGAACTCAGAGGTGATCTCACAGCTCTTTTCTGAAGGGACTCAGAGCTATAGCGGAGGTTTTTCTGTAGATGTGGTAGACCTGTTCTATTCAGTGCCGCATGATCAACTGTTCCTCGCCGTTAGGCGTTGTATTGAAGAAAATGGCGAAACTTCATTCACGAGCTCTAGCGGCGTGAGTGTGGAGTCCTTTATGGAAATGCTAACTTTGTATTTATCCTCAACTGTTGTGTCCTTTGATAACAACTTGTTTGTCCAAAAGCAAGGGATTTGCATCGGTTCACGAGTCGCGCCAGTGTTGTGTGACATATTCTTAGCAGAATGTGACAGAGAAATATCCGAGGGCTTAGACACGGGAGTGAATCTCAAGGTTTTCCGCTACGTGGATGATTTTTTGGTGCTTGTGCCACATCCCCATGTCTGTAATGACGACATGCTCAGTAGAACGATAGATGTTTTTTCCTCTAAATCACATGGCCTCACCTTCACCCACCAAACTATGGTGTCAAAACGGCTGCAGTTCTTGGATTTAAACTTGCACTTCGACAAGCACCACGTATGCTGGAAGTACCAGCCACGCTCGAAGAAAGGCGTTTTGCCTTTCTCGTCCGCCCACTCCAAATTAGTCAAACGAGGAATCGTGTCGTCGTTGATGAGAGCCTCCCTAGACAAGTCGTGTAGGCATGGCATGGGCGAAAGCTTTCTTGATCAAGTGCGACGCCTTAAAACGGCGGGATATCCAGAGCGGTTTTTGAAAGAAGTGGCAGAATCCTTGGTTTCTAAGGTTAAAAAAAGGAACGGAGGGGAAGCGGCCGACCAGAGAAAAAAGACACGACCGGTGGTAATCCCATACGTCCACGGGCTGTCCCACGGCCTAAAAAGAGTCGCCGCACACTTTGAGGTGCCCGTGGTGTTTTCTGCGCCGTCAAAATTGTCCAGTCTCTGCTCAAGAGTTAATAAAAAAGAAAAACTGAGGCTTGCGCCAAGAAACACGCCACGCAGTACATTGAATGCGCAACGTCTGTTGTTTACGAAATACCTATGACTTGCGGAAAAGTGTATATAGGGCAAACGGGGAGGTGCATTAACGATAGGGCGCGCGAGCACGCCCTATCTGTTAGAAGTTCCCCATCGGGTAATCTAGCAATTCACTGTGACAGGTGTCCGTGCGCGCCTAATCTTGACAAAACAAAAATAGCTGGAAAACTAAAAAACAAAACTGAGAGAGAATTGTTTGAGGCCTACTGCATTAGAGTGAGGGGCGAGGATTGCTGCGTGAGTGCACCGTCAGTGCACTTAACTGAGAAAGAGTTTTCTTTTTTGTGTCGGGAGCCTGAATTTGTGTACAAATAGTTAAGAGTTTTTTCAATAAACGTTCAGTTGTAAGTTAGCGCTTGGTCCTGTCTCGTCTTTCCTCGTGTCCCTGTTCTTTAGGCGCTTCACAAGTTAAAAAGTGATGTGTTGCAGACGCTTGTTATGAACACGCCCGATTAAACAAAACTAAAGTGCCTCGATGCCTTTTTGTTCTAAGCAATACAATAATGAAACCTGCTTGCGCCTTTTTCATACACACAAAAAAGTGTAGCCATCACGCTTTTTGTCACATATAATGCACCTCAAAACTTCAGTTAGACGGACAACGAACGCACTGCCATCGAACTGATGGCTCCAACTTTAGGAGACGCTTGATGACGGTGTGATATGACGCATTAAAAAGCAAAAGTACGTATCGAAGACTACAGAAAGGAAAGCTGAGGTTTTTGCAGACGGGCCAAGAAAACCCCGATTACTTTTTGCACTCAGTCAGAAGTACATTAGCTATTTTATTAAGTTGAACAACTTGATTATTTAGCCGCTCGGGAAAGTTTGAACCGTCGGTTTAACATCAGTGCGTTGTACGTCGAACTAAAATTTTGGGGTGTATTATATGCGACAAGGGGTGTAAGAATATACCTTTTAGAGCGCAGCTCTTATGCGCCCGTTTCCGGCTTGGGCGGCGTCGCCGTCGGCGTCGCCGTCAGCGTAACCGCGCGGTGCATGATGGGTAAATTTCCCCGCTAAATATAGCGGAAACTTTTCTCCGCCAAATCTAGCGGGAAATTTTAACCGCTAAATTTAGCGGAAAATTTTTCCCGCTAAATCTATCGAAAAACTTTGCCCCCCAAATTTAGCGGAAACATTTTCCCCGCTAAATCTAGCGGGAAATTTTCCCCGCTAAATCTAGCGGGAAATTTTCCCGCTAAATCTAGCGGGAAATTTTTCCCGCTAGATCTAGCGGAAAATTTTCCCGCTAAATTTAGCGGAAAATTTTCTCCCCCTTGAGGTCACTTGACCCCTCCCCCCCCCCCCCGTGCCTTCCCCTCCTCCTCAGGAGCTGCGCTCTAGTTCGGGGTTACATGGAGTTATAAACGGCTTTCATTTTTTTTTCTCTCTGTTGCAAAAGGCGTTTGTTTGACGATCAGTTAGAAACTGGCACCCAGTCACGGATGAGGCCACTTTTTACAGTGGCTTATATTTCTCAGACCTATGAAGTCTGGGCCTCATCGCTGCGTGTCGTTTAAAATATTGAGAAGCAAAAGAGTGAGTATTTGGGAGACTGCAGCTTGCTTTTGAGAAAGGAATATTGAACAAGGGTCAAGGGAACGGCTCTGAAACGTAGACAGTTTACTTTTATATCATCCTAGGTTAAAAAAAAAGCTTGATATTTTAACATAATTTTTTACATGAAATAACAACTGTATGACGCAAGATCCGAATTGTTATTTTCTACAGAACGTGTATCTTGCGTTCAATGGTTCCTATTGTGTTTCCCATCTAAGATATCAGTCATATTAACAAGAGAGAGAG
>JAZHYW010029057.1:0-20987 GCA_037355805.1 Ixodes ricinus | reverse complement strand
CTGCAAATCGTCTCACTTCACAGAAGAAACAGGCACCGTTCCTCCAGAGGCCCGTGCATGTGCCGCCATGCCAAGCGTCTTTTAGGTCTTTTACCACATTTCAATGAACGAATGGAGATATCAGCTAGAATAAAGGTTGCCGCCCGGCGTCGCTAGCAGTACGGTTGCCATGGCAACCTCCCAGGCCCAAAATGGAGATCACTATCATGCGCTTCTGACGTCGTGCATCTAGATAATTTTGCGTCGTGTCGCTACTCTGCAGCTACGCTGCCATATAGAGTGCGCACCTAGGTACTACAGAGCGCGTGGATGACGCAAACAGCACGACATTGCAGGCACACCAGGTCAACCTAGAGTTCGGAGCCACAACACCCCTGCCCGTTTCGATCTGGATGAGCATCGTACCGGCGTGCGGTCGTGTATCACTACTGCGTGGTGCACGTTAAAGACCCCAGGCTATGCGGTTGTACTGCACTGGCTAAATTGCTCATCTACAGCGAGTGACTCGTCGCAACTTCAAATGGCTGACCAACTACGACGCTGAAAAGAATATCCCCACAACCCAATTTTTTTTGGAGCTCACAAAACAGGGCTGGAGCGATAAGCGGGACGCTGCAAACCCCAAAACAACACTCATACATCGATATCTCGATCGGATGGCGGTATTTTTGGAAAAGTAGTGCGTGATTGAATGCAAACGACGAGGCCGACCGGCAATCTAACGTCACGATTCTAAGTCCCTCTCCTCTCTCTCCTCGCTTCGTCCCCTCGAGGAGATCAACTGAAGCGAGAAGGAGAGAAGCGAGGCCGCTTCCCCTCAATCTCAACTGTTCAAAGAAACTCAAACGTCACATTCATCGCTCGATCGCGCCCTTCTTTTCCAAAAAGTTATGTTTTGGAGTTCGTAGCGTCCCGTTCAACGCTTCTGAGGCCTTAGTTTGCAAAGTTCACATATTTTAGTCCATCCCTTTAACTTCAGGGATTCGTATTCTAAGCGGTATTTACGCAAAGTACAAAAGCCGTTGCATCGCCCTTTTAATTTGGAATTTCTGGGCCGCACTTTTTGTTATCAATCATCGCCTCGAAGAAGGTTTTTTATTTCACTTTCTGTAATTTCAATTATTAAATATATTAAAAAAATTTCAATCACGCAGGACAATCAATTCCTTCTGCTTCAAACACGACTTCATATATCAATTGTGCCACAGAAATACTGAAGTCACGTGAGCTATACACGAATTCGGTTTCCTCGCTAAATTTAGCGGGAGAAATGACGTCACGTGAATTCGCGTCACGCGACGTGACGTCACGTGATGCTAGACGGTTTCACGTACGCAACGCAATCGCCTAGCAATTCTCCATACAATTGTGTGTGTGTGTGTGTGTGTGTGTGTGTGTGTGTGTGTGTGTGTGTGTGTGTGTGTGTGTGTGTGTGTGTGTGTGTGTGTGTGTGTGTGTGTGTGTGTGTGTGTGTGTGTGTGTGTGTGTGTGTGTGTGTGTGTGTGTGTGTGTGTGTGTGTGTGTGTGTGTGTGTGTGTGTGTGTGTGTGTGTGTGTGCGCGTGTGTGTGTGTGTGTGTTTGTGTGTGTGTGTGTGTGTGTGTGTGTGTGTGTGTCTAACTTGCAGATTCTGTTTTCCGTAGTACATTTTGCGGTGTAAAAACTTTTGTTGTTTATCGCTATTTACTGAAAACTCTAAACCGTATTTGTGCCGCGTTTTTCAACACAAGCTGCGAGGAAGAATATGGGAATGCAAGCGTCTCCAAGCTTCTCTGAACCTCTCGGCCCGTTCCCCTCCTCGCCACACGGCGACGCGCGCATGCGCAGGATCGACCGATGTGCGCCGGAGGTGTCTGCCATTGAACTGCGAACGCTCGTCATACTTTGACTTGCCCCCTCTCTCAAATCTAGGCTGTCTAATTTTGGGCAGCGTGAAAGGTCCACAAACCCGTTATCTCGTAATCAGTTGACGACTCTCAAACAGAGCTCTGAAACTTAAAAAAAATAACATGCATATGATTTAATTAACGCTTTATTTATAATTTGATCTCACATCCGATTAATCGATCAAAGATAATTACGACATGATGCTAACTTGGAAAAACACTAGTCAAAAATAGGCTCCTTATAGCTGTCTTCTTCAATTATACGTGATTATCAGTCGCAGAGACAAATTATTGCTAAAATTTTCTAATTGATAAAAAAAAGAATGAAGTGGTAAAAAAACTAGCTTTTTGAACAAAAAAATAAGAAATAAAAAACCCTCGTTTTAATAAAATCTTTAATGGGAGCTGCGTTTACATGTCCGTAAATGTTGATAGTAAAGAGAAATAAAAGAAACTGGTTGTCCCTCCTTGTTGACTAAAGAGAAGTTTCTAAATGAAGCACGTACTCACCGTGAGAGCGCACTTGACTGAATACTCGATGTGGCAATCACAATGGCTTTCTCCTCACGCATTGCACGCTCCCAAAGGTACCCAGCGCTCGGACTTGTTTCACGATCATTAGATCAAGTAGGCTCAGCATCGACAATGCGCGAGTCTCTCGGACATTCAGTGATCTCGTGTACCACCCACTGTGTATTCGACCTCCAAAGGATATCCGAAACGGGCCTTCGACTGTGCAAGCCCCACTGGAATCCAGAGCCAAAGTCAACTTGGGGGCGGACCGAGACAATTCAAGACAGATTCAAGTCTCTTTGTGCTTGTTATTTATTTTTTTTCTCGGAAAGCATGAAGAAACAAGATGGCCTCTCCCTATCTCCATGCCAAATCTGGTCCTCCTCGAATGTCTTTAGGAGTCACACTTGTCTAGCTTAGTTCTATTTAGACACTGATTGGGTAGAAGCAGAACTACGGAGCTTTTTATTTCTTTTTTGTTTAGTTTTAGAAGCGAACAAGCTCAAGTTTGAATCTATTTTCGTCTATATTTTTGTGTTGGTTGCAAGGAAAAAAAAATGAGGAAAGGAAGTTGGTGGGGTTCTCACTGGCTCTGGGGTCCGAAATAGGTGGTCGGATAGACTTGGATTAGATTCGACTCTTCCTGGAACGACTTTGGATTAGCCTGTCTTCCGCGGCCTCTGTTCTTTCCTGTACTGATTTTTTTATGTTCTTTCCTTACTTCTATATTTTATGCGCAGGCTTTTTTTTTTCTTTCTTTTTTTCGCTCGACATAAGAATGGTCGGATATTTCGCTGTCAAACATGCAAGAATAATAAAACTAGACCACCTGACTCCAGTAACTTGCAAAAGAAAAGATATGACCGGGCGGGATAGAACCGTGCTTTTTGGGGTTGCATAAATAAACTAGGCGTCTCAAAAAGCTGAAACTCCGTGAGAATAGGACGCTAGCGGCTGAAATAGAGCGCGAAAGCTTGAGAACATTGTCGTTGTTTGGATCAAAAGGTAATTGAAAATTAAATTTCTCTATGCGCCGACGTTCACCTAAGACTATTATTGTCAAATAAAAAATAATAATATTGTGGGCGCCCTTTAAAATTATTTCATAAAAAAACAGCTTGTCGGCAATAAAAAATATATCTTTCTTGCTCAAAAGTGTTTCTTACTGATATAAATGCCACACGCGTTCGGTCAATCATTTCTTGTTTTGACGATATTAGTCTTAGGTGGACCCCAAACGCTGGCGTCCTCATGAATACGCGGTTTATTACGCTACTAATGTGAAATAAAAGAACACAAAAAATGTTATTAATACTTGGGCTACAAAAAAAAATTACAAGGCTTTTTGGTTTCTGTTTTTTTTTATGCCAAAAACAATGTACGTTGAGTCAAACGTCCATTTTTCACCCAAATGTAGAGCTAGAGGCCCGAACCAGACGCCAAAGTTTTAGCACTAACGCTTATCTTACTCAAAAATTAGAAGTGTTTTTCTTAAACATTCCATGGGAAAACGACGGTCGACAGAGCTCTTGAATACATGGAGCCCTATGGCGCCAGTTACCGAAAACGTGCAAAAATGGGCCTCATTTTTCTCATCGATGTATTTCAGAAAATCACTTTTAAATTCTGAATAATATATGGGCTAGTGCAGAAACCTTGGAAACCTCAAGCGCTGCATTTGGGCAAAAAAACAGGGTTCGGCGATGCATAGATTATGGTTTACGGTTATACAAGCACTGTACATTTTTGGGAAGGAGGGGGAAATGCTGTACTCGCCCCGTTGGTTGAGAGTGTCTTTATTATTCTGCGGATTGTGATTCTACGAAAATATCGTCAGCCCCGTGGAGTTCGAGCATCGGGAGCAAAACGGAAATGCCTGCGGCTTGTTGTTCTTTACTTATGAACGGACGCGCTGTATGCTAGCAAGGCCTTCGCTACGAGCGTTTTATTGCATTTGACCCGTAGGCTGGTGGTTCCCCATGAGTCCGTATGTTGACGTTTGGTAAAAACAAATTCGAGGGTAATACACGCATGTCCGTTCAATCCAACTGCATCATCACCAACGCTGTAAGCGTCAAGCATGCTTTCAAAGCAAAAACAAAGATGCGAGGTGCGAGGTTCAAGACGCTACGTATACGGATGCGCATGAGTGGGACGCTGGGATTTTAATGTAGGCGTGTAGCTCTCACGTTTTGAGCAGCGAACCTGGAGAGGAACAACGGATATTTTTAGCTCTCGTTTCCGTTTTACAATCGCGTTGCGTGATTTAAAATGCTCTGCTAGTGCCCGTGAACAGACGCCGAGGAACGCTGACAGACGCTAGATTTACGCGCGCGGATTGTTCATAACGAGACGCTAGGACGCCGCTTCACGTCAGCATTAAAGGTCGCGTCTAAACCAGTCGCGCCAAGATCACCATGGAGCATCATCGTACTAGAAGCGTTCCTCGCCAATATAAGAGCCTTTGGCACTTTGTATGCGATCAACTTATTCATCACGGCCATCTTTATGGATCTCTTACAATTATGTTGTTCTTCTAGCGTATTTCAAGACAGTAAACTTATTTTTCAGTGCCTCCAAGCACCGACACAACATCTAGTGGTGGTACGAAGATGAACGCTTGTTTCGCCGGTGTGTGGCTAGCAAAATCTCGGTGTACAAAAAACGACTCCATAAAACTACCCGTCACCAGCGAATCTAGATCGGCTCACCAAGAACGGGAGGGTCAAGGAGAAATTACTCATTTCACGGACCAAGATGGCGACCACACGGGGAGCTTGGCGTTAGAGTCTCGAGGACGCTAGCGGAGGAATGTTGCCTGGAACGCGAGTCGGACTGGTGAATTTACCGCGTCTCAAATCACAACGAAAATGCACGCGAAGAGCCGCAGCTTGCCCATCCCTTCTCAATACAATCTACGCTCACTGGCTGACAACAGGCCGGCGTCTGTGACGTCATTTGTTGACAATCCGAGACTACGTCTGATGTATGGGCGGGACGGGATGCCGCTAAACACAGCAGTCTTGCAAGCACCGCACTTTTACGCAGCCGACATTGGGGGAAAAGAAAATTAAAACTTCGTGTCAAGTGTCCCGCGTTCACGTGAATAGGCTCGAGAACTTTGTTCAAATACAGCCTCCGTCGACATGGCAGAAACAAACGACGTGCCATGAATCTCTAGCACGTCCGCTCTTTGTCGTGCCTTTATTGCGGAAGCCTTAGTGCTTGAGTGGCTGACCTTCAATTCTTCCGCGAAGTTTTCTTTACAAAACAAAGATACCAACGATGACAGGAATATAAAAAGCTAAATGTATTTCGTCCCACAGTGACAAACGCCAAAGGAAGCCAGCGCGACTCTGTTTGCGCTGCATGTTTCGGCAAACTTTTACGCTGGACTTTGCGCTTAACACGCAGAACCATTCATTCTCGTTTCTTTTTCTTTTCGATTAAGGGTTATGTATGTCGCCCTAGTGCGTGCGTGCGTGCGTGTCCGCATCTGTGTGTCTGTGTGTTTGTAAATGCGTGTGTGCCTTCATGCGTGTGCATGTGTGTACCTCTGTTCGTGTAGGTGTGAGCGTCTGTTTGTGTGTACGTGCGTATGTGTGTGGAGGGTGTGACCGAGCCCAGATTGAAAGGCTGTTAGACTGCGTGCGAGCAACAAACATTCGAGTCGCTGTCCTCAATTTTGCATGTAGAATACATTATCCTTTGTTGTGACGCTAAGTTGTCGAGCGTCTGGCTTCACGGATCAGCAGATTCAAAGAACATGGCTCTGCACGCTATGCTAATTTCGCAGACGTTTATCAAATGTATACCATGGTGAACAAGCAAACGTAAAGGTCCACCTTCTCGCATCGTTATGCTTTGATGCCTGCGACGGCATCGAACAAATGAAAATGGTTCACGAGCATGCTGGGAAAATGACGTTATTGTCGTTTTATGTGTAACGCCTTCACACAAAGTGCCTGTAAGGTTGCTGGGAGTGGGAAACTCGCTTACGCAGTTCACGAGCCTCGTGAACCAAAAATTCCCAAAAGCGCGGTCAGTTTTGCAGATTGAGACGGACATGACTACAGGATAATACCTGTGTTGGGTGTTTGTTTAGACGTCTAGAAGTTAGTAAGCTCCAGTGGTGTTAGCGATGTAGATGAGAACTTTAGCCAATGCAGTACAACTGCGAGCCTGGCGCGTCATAACGCACGGCACGCAGTAGTAATACACGGCCTCACACCGGTACGATGCTCATCCAGATCGGAACGGGCAGGGGTGGGGATTGAACCTGAGATCCCTGGGTTAAGCAGCTCGAGCTTTCGCTTTACGCACTACGAGCTGCACTCAGCTGAACACGCTTGGCCACCGATCCCTCTGCTTTAGCTTTCCGTGCCTGCTGTCTCATACCTATAAACCCCGACACAGGGAAAACAAAGCAAGAGAGAAGAAAAAGGGGACAACACAACTACGTCTCAAATCCCCTTATTTAAGTACTACTGTTTTATACTCCATTCACAAGGCGACTATAAATGTGCCTTTGATATAAGTCCCTTTGCAGTCGACGAATCATCCGGCGTACTTGAGTCGCGAGCACAAGCCACGCGCGAGAGATCGCGAACGGATACGCCACAGACCATAAACGTCCTTTAGCTAAAGCTACCTTTATTATTGTGTCAATGAAGACTTTGTACCTTACGAAGTGTCTATAATTTGGTCTGAAATGACTTAACCGAAACGTAATGTATATTAACTCAGCCTATTATCAGCGTAATATCTTACATTAAACTCAACTACGAGTAACCGAATTCAACCGAATGTGACCTTTCAATTGAACTGCAGATAGGTGTATGCATGGTATCGGCAATATCTGGCTATATCCTTTTTTCGGGTGGCAGCTGGCGCCACCCATTGGCCAACGCGCTGTTTATAAACACAGCCAAACAAGCGCCACCACGACGGCGTGACGTCAGGGCCGGGTATCAGTGTATATAGTCCCGTACAATTCACTGTGTTTTTTTTTCGAAGAGAGTATAGGATGACGCAAGTTCAACTTGAATCATAGCTCAAGCTCCCGTTCCCGTACCTTTGACTGCATGACATAATCAAAGTTGTCCCTGAGTGTAGATCGAAAACCCTGACACCCTCGGCCCCGTCCCCCTGCCCCGCACACACACATTTACGTTGCACGATCTTCTTTACCTTTAAATTGTACAAAGCAAATCGTAGTGTGTATGTTTATACAGCCTGCACTTATAGTCTGCCTCCACATGCGACTCGTCTCTCAGCTGTAAATGAGCAATTTGGCCAGTGCGGTACAACCGCTAGTCTGGAGTCTTTAACGTGCACCACGCAGTAGTGATGCACGACCACACGCCGGCATGATGCTCATCCAGATCGAAACGGGCAGGGGTGGGGTTTGAACCTCGGATCCCTGGGTTCTGCAGCGCGAGCTTTCGCTCCATATGCTCCGAGCTGGAGTGCGCTAGCCCACTCGACCACCGGTTTCAAAATTGTCAATATAGACCGAGAGACAGCGCGAAACACGCTCTGGCATCATGGCCACTTGTTCGTGGTATAGACCTTTCCAATAACCGCCTTCTGCGCTCTGTCACCTTTGTCCACTGGGCCTTGGAAGACGTTCTAAGCGTGCGCATTAGCTCTCTTTTACGAAATATGAGACGCTGCGTATGTGTCCACAGCACAGTGACTCTGCTTTTTTGCCTGAGTGATAGGTGCTGGAAAGGCTTATACGGAGCGCAAGTTTGTCTGCTTCTTGCACAGGGATGCAGTGACGTCAGACGCCGAGCTCTGATTGGTTCTGATTGGAAGGATAGTGGGTATGGACCTCAAAGCAAGCTGCCTTGTGGTCTACCCACTATCCTTCCAATCAGAGCCAATCAGAGCTCGGCGCCCTGACGTCCCTGCAACCCCTGCGGAAGAAGCAGACAAACTTGCGCTCGGCAGTTGATGTAGAGTGGAGATTCAGACGTCCTGCAGGAATGGCGACTTTTCAGCGGTCGGCGTGAGTGAAGCGGGACGTTCGACAAAGAGTTTCTGTTGTGTAACAGTTAGGGTTCCGTGTTTTCGGATAAATTAGAAAAAAACACCCGCCGGTAAACTTCTGGTTCGTTCGGATTTATCCAATAAACTCTGAATTTTGATGTGCTGACGATATTAGGCTTGGGTGAACGTCGGCTTATAGAAAACATTTTGTCCCTTCTCGGTTATTTATTCTACTCAAATACCGTCCTGCATTCAAACTTTCGCGTTCCATCCCAACCGTTAGCGTATCATTTTTACTGTGTTTGAGCTCTATGCGTTGCACGGTTTATTGACCCGGGCCGAAAAACACGGTTCCCTTTGCTCGGAAACGCCCTGTATGTACGAAACTCTGCCTAGCCACTCTACTCCTCCACTTTACTTTAAGATCGACTGGAGCCAATGCTACGATGAAATGTAACCAGTCAAGCAGCAACAAAAGGGCTTCGTCATGGCACTCGTCGTGCTTGTGATTTTGATTTCAACAGCTAAACTAATCATGCACAGTGAATGCGGTGTAAACTATACGTTTATTTTTTCTTTTTATTCATCTTTGTTTTTCAGTTGCTTGATTGCAATTATTGCATCATAGCGTTCTCTGTGGTGAAACTTAACGTTAAAAAGAGTGTAAGTGTAACTAAACCCTTACCTAGGAACTTTAAGTGTAATCACTCTAAATCCAGTCAGCATGTCCATGAATGTCGAGAAGAGTATAGCACTAGGACCGGGAAGTCAGAGCAGCATTGGCAACACAGATCAAATGATCAGCTACTACTGTCACCCAAACGTCATGCGGTTTCCCGAAGAAAATGACCGCAAAAAAAATAGTAAAACAAAGTGACAGATAGACAAAAGCAAAAAATACATGAACTTCGAATATAACAGAGCGACTTCAATGTGTTTCAACAGGCAGAGACGTGCCAGGCTTACACTGCGTTTCTATAGTGTGCGGAATGTCGTCAGACGACGTTCGTTTGTAGAAACGGGCTCATTATTCCGTCAGGTCGGCTCTTTGAACCGCCCACTTTTCCTGTCAATGTCCCCGAGCTCTTTTTTTTATTTTTTTTTGCGACGCTTTTGTAGACACGTTTGTTTCGAACCGAATTATGCGCTAGTTCATGCAGTAAGCGTTCTTGCCGTTCGCCGGTGTCGGATAGTAACCAAGTTTAACTGGCAACGATAATAACTGAGGTGTAATAGACGAGAGCGCAAGGAAGGGGGGGGGGGGCGTCGAGGCACACCGAGGTTCGGCTGTATTAATTAGTGGTTTAGAAGCACAGCAAGCTGCCTCTGTCTCTACTCAATCTTCGAACGCACTCTAACGCCAAACGCCGGCGTTCGGCTTTCATCATTCAAACGCGCTCGAGGAGTGAGTATATAGAGACAACGGCAGCTAGCCTTGCTTCTAACCCACTAATTATTCCAGTCGGATCTCGGCGCTCCGGGGTTCCGCGTGTTCTCCTCTCCTCCTCTCCCTCAGTTTCTGCCCGTATGGGACGGAGTCCGAGTGCTCTTTCTGTACATCCAGCCACGCGTCGGTGCAGGGCTCGGGCCAGTTAGCTCGTATCCCCACGGCGAACGGACGATAATAATGATCTCCAATCTTCGTTCGGATACACGCGAATCATCCGTTTCCGCCTTTCGCAGGTACCTCCTGCAGTATCCTTCTTTTCCTCAGGTATTATTGCTGAGATGAGGTAGGAAAAAAACAACAACATAGTGGTTCCAAATTTATTAATATTTTTTTGTTTATTTACACATACTGCTAACCTTCGTTTGCAGGTTGTGGCATGAGGGGTTAAAGCGTTATTTTGCGCAAGAAGTTACACAAAAAAATACAGGCGAAAATTATCACTAGATTAATAGGCTCAGAAATGCAACAATAATAACCAAGATCAAAACACCTTTTCGCGAACAACTTTCCGAAGGGTCGACAATTAAATTCAGGTGGTGTCAAATTTACATGTGCTTCAGAAAGTCTATTCCGTTCCTCGATGGTACGTGGCAAAAACGAAAATAGAAAACAGTTACTTCGACACAGAAAGTGTACAGAGCCCTATTACGAAGACTTCTCGTGGCACCAACAAGTCGAGGAGTTAATTACTTTGTAGTGTCTATGTTAAAGTCACCGTTTAACAAACAATATAAAAGTTTTTAGTCTCGCCCTATCACGCCTAGTCGATAAAAAAACAATTTGAGCGGTTCCGTAAAGTGGGGCGACAGATTCGTTTCTTTTGTATTGGTTGTACATGCAGGGCAACGCCAATTTCTGCACCTTCTCTACTTTGTCAATGGGAGTAGCTGTATGCGGATCCCATACTTGGGAAGCATATTATATTACAAATTGTACCAGAGTTTTGTAAGCAGTGAGCTTTATATTGGAAGAATAGTGCTTCAAATTACACTTCAAGTGTCAAAGTTTGCCGTAAACAAAAATTTCCGTTGACGTACGGCGTCTGTACAGGTTCCACTCATATATATGTATTTGTCATGTACCACCCGAAGGCATTACACAAGGGTGTGTTACCAAAAACAAGCAAAATCATAAAATACTGCAATTCGTTTCACATTAAGACCGACCACATCGACGCTTCAATTCAATAGATTCAATCAAGCATCGTCAAAACTGCGTCTTGGTGCTCGTTTTTCTTTGCAGGTTTCCCACCACCGGCTAAACCTATCACACCCAAAAAGAAAAGGAGCGCTTGATTGCAGCGGAGTCACTGCGCGTGATTGGTTTAGTCATGATATTAATTTGTACATTAAAACTGTACTGAACGAAAGCAGCAGAAAATCTGGGCTTTTTAAGAAGAAACTGTCACCGAGCCTCTTATCAAACTGAACACAAAGCTTATAAAACACTCGTCTGCTCATAATTATAATATGGAAGTATCGTATGGAACCCTCATTGAAACTAATTAGACAACAGTCTGGAGTCCTAGCAAAATAAAGTGGCCTGATTCATTCTTCCCAAATACTCACTCATCGCGAGTGTTTCACAACTCAAGTCTGAATCTAATCTGTCGCCTTTGTCAACACGTAGAGAACTATCTCGTTTGTGCTTCTTCCATACTACGTACTACAACCCGCCACACCTAAATTCCCTATGCTGTCATTCTCCTTCCTACACATCGCAATGGTGTGATCGTGTACTCAAAATGGATCTATTACAATCGCCGACTGATCGACATAAATCGACTCCGCTTTCCTCGTAACTGTCCATGACCCACTTTTATTTAGTTCTAAGTGCAAAAGGTTTTTTTGGTACAGTGCCCACTTGTGCTCCCGTGCCTCTCGTTTCTTGCATGTTTACCGTGAACTGCTTACATGGTGCTGCTGTACAAACATTTAACGCGTACCAAAATAATTGACACATTTTTTTTTAACTTCTCACACAAAGGGCTCGAAGGGTGGCCAGGCTCTTTCAATCGACCGCAAAAATCGGTTTCGTAACCTATCGTGCTACGATTTTGTGCAGTGTTGCCCACAGGTGGTGAATTTTTTCAATAAAATTTGCAAAAAACTAACTACTGAAAAAAGTCTTAAAAAAATCTTAACTACTATGAAAACGAAGCGAAGCCACCGGTCTTCAAACAATATGGCGCCCTATTGTTTGAAGGCCGATGGCTTGGTTGCGTTTTCACTTACGCAAATATTTTTGTAATCCTATTTTACAAAGACGATGGTCGATACCGCTGTTACTGACTGTCACAAAATCCGCCTGTGTCACTCGAAGTCATCGCGCCCACGCGACCGGCAAAACGCCGCCGCAACGTACCGATGGGATGACGCATCGAGCCGCCGCGGAAACAAGAACGCAGCATCAAATTCGGGTTTACTACGGTTGATCGAACGCCATTTCATCGAAACACATTTTAGAGAACGGGCACGTTTTATCGAAGCGTCGGTTCAGAGAAGCGGAGCCTCACCTTAAAAAAATGCCGTTTATGAAAAAAAAACCGCTGTTAAAAAAAAAAAAAAGGTCAGAGCACACCTAAGCATTTTTTATGAGTTGCGAATGCGAAAGCATGAATGTCGTTCTTCCGCTCCCTTAGTTCGTCTGCGGCGTACTGGCGTGGGCGGCCACGTTTCAGTACTGCCGAGGTAGCGGCCGACGGTCGAGCGTGCGCTCTCGTGAGCCGCGCTGAGCTCGCCTGTACAACCTCCTCCGAGTTCTCCCGAACGTGCTGTGTGGCTAGGCCGCAAGGCAGGCTTGCACCGCCGCACCTCGGCGGGGCGCCACGTGCGCTGCGCCGCCATGGAGAGGGCTTTTCTGGTGACGCGCGCCAGCCAATGGGAGCATAATTCATCAGAGATTTGGCTTCACTTCGCTCCTTTGGGACAGGGGAATTTAGCTGCCGTTTGGCTCGGCTGATGACGTCGGCTCTCTCTGTGGGACAGTTAATGTTTTTGCATTAAAAGGATCCCTTTCTTTTCGCGTGTATCACTAGACCGAGAGCGGAAATATTGACGTCACATGAACTAGGCACCAATTCAATTTCCCCTGATAAATTTGGCGGGAAAATTGATGTCTCATGACCCGAGGTCACGTGACCTATGCGCCAGTTCACTTTCCCCGCCAAATTTGGCGGCGAAATCGGTGTCACATAGCCTGACGTCGCGTGAACTATACATTAATCAGTGTTGGTGGTAACGCGTTGCATTTTTCAGTAACATGTAACGTACTCGACACTTTTTCAAAACAGTAACGGGTAACGTAGTTACGTTACTCGTTACACCTTCCCAAAACGTGAAAAAAGTACACTTCAATTTTTTTCGTTCTTCGATACTTCGTTTCACCTTAAGTTGAGACGCAACCAACTATATGAGCAGATGGTGCCAATCAGACAAAGTCAAAAGGGCGCCCTCGTGCTCTTCGCGTTGTTTCTATACGTGGTCTATCATCGCTGAACCAATCACAAACAAAGAAAAGCCCAGTGACTTGCGCTTTTGACACTCCTTGATTCGTCCTATTAGCTCGTAGCGTTGGCCTCGTCTGGACTTAAGCTGAAACGAAGTATAGGCGCCAAGTCGTTCATTATTGTAATCATTAAACATACCCTCAAAATCTTGCCTGTCCTTTCCCTGCGCAAGAAGTCACAGTTTACAAATACTCCACCTCCCATGCCCTTTGTCCCAGTGTCAAAAAAAAAAGAACGCTCCCGCCAGAAAACAAAAAAACAAAACAAAGAAACGCTATTGTCTTCAATTGGCGCCTTCGTCGTAAAAGTAACGCAAAAGTAACTTGCGTTACTTTCGCCCGCTAACGGTAAAGCGTTCCTTTTTTTTTTTTTTTAGGTGATGTAGGTCGGCTACGCGTTCCTTCATTTTGCGAGTAACGAGGAACGTATTTCGTTCCTTTTTTTAACGCCTACAACACTGACGCCAACGTAATTTCCCCGCTAAATCTAGCACAAAAATCGACGTCGCATGACCTTTAATGTTCATTAAATATAAGACTTTATATTGACTTCTAAACAAATTAAAATTATCACATCTGAAACTGTATTTTATGCATTGTAGAACTTTCAAAGTAAAGTTCGCTAGCAATTCTTTTTTTTTTTACTGTATGAGCAGTGTGGCTCTGCCTTTAAGGTTGAGAAAAAAAATTAATAAAACCGAGGTTCGCTTGTTCGCGCTTGCAGTGTCGCGCAGTGTACCTTTCCTGTCAAATACGATCTACAAGACATACAGGGTGAAACAAGGAGACGGCAGGCTCTTTAAATCGACCGGAAAATTCGGTTTCTTAACCTATCGCGCTACGACTTTGTGCAGCGTTGCCCACAGATGGTGCATTTTTTTGTAAAATTTGCAAAGAACGAACTTACCTGAGAAAAAAGTAAAGAAAGAAAAAGGCTTAGCTCCTATGGAAACGCAGTGACGCCACCGGTCTGCAAACAACACGGCGCCGTTTCGCACGGGAGACAAGAGATGGCGCAAGCGGTCGCGACGCCAACTGCCGCCAACGAACGAGCAGACGACGCCGAGAGCCATCGTGTTTAGCAGACAAGGAACTGCAGTTCCTTGTTGTTACCGCGCCTGTTTTGTTTCTGTGACTGTCGCCGCCTGCGGAACGCGAGCCGCTTTTGAGTCGAAAGGATCGTCTGCTAAAGTGCCGGCTCTCGGCGCCGTATGCTCGTTCGTTGGCGGCGTTCGTTGCGCCATCTCTTGTCTCCCGTGCGAAACGGCGCCGTGTTGTTTGAAGACCGGTGGCGTCGCTGCGTTTCCATAGGAGCTAAGCCTTTTTCTTTCTTTACCTTTTCCTCAGGTAAATTCGTTCTTTGCAAATTTTACGAAAAAAATGCACCATCTGTGGGCAACGCTGCACAAAATCGTAGCGCGATAGGTTAAGAAACCGAATTTTCCGGTCGATTTAAAGAGCCTGCCGTCTCCTTGTTTCACCCGGTAGAAAGCGCGCGCTTGTACTCATCCCGTGGTATTTCTTCGAGCTCCGCTGAATAAGCTGCAATACACCAATTCTGGGAGTCATTTGTGATGTGAAAATGGCTCCTTGACTTTCCGGAACATCACGGGATACGCCAAGTGAGTTTTCTTGCGAAGAAATTCAATTTTCTTCGAAACCTTCAAATCTGAGAACGGCAGGCCAGCCGAACGGTAAGCCCAACGTTGGGCTTAGCGTGGCATGGCGTCGCCAAGCCCCACGGCCTTGGTACCAACCCAGCCCGCTATCGCAACCTCCGAAGCCCAGCAGGGAACTGTAATCACCCAGACCCTCTCTGAATCCAACTCTAACGTTGGGGCGAGTATTTTCGCTGAGCACCGGTACATGAATCCGGCTACTACACGACACCCTATCGCCAAACCTACCCGGCGACGCGCTGCCACCGACGTTGCTTCACTGAATGAAGATGACGACAATGTCTCTAGCAAGAGATCGAGAAAACCCAGCGGAACCAGTACATGCTCAAACCTGTCTGACTTGTCGGAGCTCCAAGCTGGAACCAATATGGACACCTACGAAACGAGCAATGGGCCCGAAGATACGAACGATGACTGTGAGCAGACGTGGCAAGAAGTCCATTATGGAAAGAAGAAGCAAAGGGCAAGTAAGAATCTTTCCAATTTTCTTACTGCCGCGGCTATGGACCCAAACAGCGACCAACTAGAGGAACGCTTCAATGTCGTCTTCCACTCGAAGGAACCGTACGATCTCGCAAGCATTCCAGCAGCATCTCTACAAAGAAACATTCTAACGAAACTAGGCCTAAACCTGGCCGCATGCCAGAAAACAGAGCTACCGACATTCCGCGTGAACAAGGCAGCCAACACAATTACCGTAACAGTACGAGACCGAAAACACGTTGCACTACTGCTCAAGGTAACGTCGATCAAAGCGCCTGAGAAAGCAGTTGAGGTCGTCGGACACGAAACGCCACCAAGGGACACGTGCAGAGGAGTAGCACACGGAATAGACCCGCAAGAGACATCGAAACAGCTAGAAGAAGCTCTTTCAAGCCGATCCCACGAAATCATACATGCTAGGCCTCTCGGCGGTCGAGGCCTCGCCCTTGTCACGTTCGTGGGCAAACGACCACCGAGAAGCATTGTGTATCATGGCCTCATCATACGAGTCACACTCTACAAACCAACAACCATGATGTGCCAGAGGTGTCAAGGCCTCGGACACAAGGAAAATGTGTGCACACGCAAACCCCGATGCAGGGATTGCGGTTGTATCTTCCTGGAAGGACACGTGTGCGAACGGCAATATTGCACCAACTGCAAAGCATCAACCCACTTGGCCGCAGACCCAACCTGCCCCACACGCCAGCGTGTCAATTTGATACTTCAAGCGAGAGCACAAGGAGGAGGAGCCAGGGGAAGCAAGGAAAACGGAGGAAGCACCTCAAACACGCGGAAACCGCCGAGGGTAACGCCGGAAGACTACCCGACACTGAAGCAACCAGGCATTCTCTCAAACAACGAGAGAACTAAGAACGACGCCTACCACGGAGCACGCACCGCTGAAGAAAAGTCTAGAAGCCAGTCGCGCCAAAAACTTGAAGGAACCAATTCTCGTCACCGTTCACCATCTCTGCGACGCAACAACCACCGAGGCCCCAGCTACGCGCACATGGCCCGCAGAGATGGAAACAAGGGTTACTACGCTAACGACGAAGCCGAAATCAAGGCCTGGCAGAAGGAACTCCACGCCATGGAAGCCGAAGACAAATCAGACACAGCAATCCTGAAACAAATGAAAGCAGATCTCCTTAAATTTGAGAGAAAGATCGAAGAGGACAAACAAAAACGAGAAGCCCGCAAGGCAACTATCGCCAGGCGTCTCAAGGAAGCAATGGAGACCCGCAAGGCAATCCAAGATGCGAATCAGCAAGAACGGGAGCAAACCCGTCGAGAATCTTCGCAGGAACAGCGAGTAATCTCCACCAGGGAGCCCACTCCACCAAAGCAAGCAGCACCAACGAATCAGATAAACTGGCAACAGATGTTCCTCCAGTTTCAACAACAGATCCAACAACAAATGAACCAACAAATGCAGCAAACGCAACAACAGATGCAGCAACAAATGCAACAAACACAGCAACAAATGCAGCAATTCCAGCAAACAATCCTCCAGAAGCTTGGACCAGCACCTACGACAAGCCAGGCCATGCCCGAACATGTCTGCTAACCACGATCGGACGGGCTCGTTGCGAATCCTACAATGGAATTGTCGCAGCCTCCCACGACGCAAGTCCGAACTACTCGTGCACATCAAAGATTACAAGTTTGATATCCTCCTGCTGCAAGAAACTAGAACAAACGACATCGAACTATCAGGGTACTTGAAATTCTCAAATCCCTCCATTAAACGACAGAATCTCGCAACTGCACATGTCAGACCTGGGGAATGGGAAGTCAGGGCACAAGTCAACCTGTTTGTAAGCAAGAACCTGCCATGCATTCAGCTGGATACATCCCAGTGGTGTTTAGACTCCCAAGAGATTACTGCAGTAAGAATTGCTCTCCATGCAACCAAGAGACGACTTGTTGTAGCGTCAGCATATACATGCCCTGGCCGTCAATGGAACTTTGAATGGATCACCCACTTAAAGAATGAATATCCGGATGACTACCTCATTCTGGGTGGAGACCTTAACACCAAACTCGAAGACTGGAACATTAACCAGCTTAACCAGAAAACCAGAAGACTCCTTGAAATCATAGAGCACAATAAACTCGAACTGGTAAACGACACTACCAAACCAACGAGGCATGCTGCAGCAAGCAATCAAACTGACTCCATCATCGACGTCACTTTAGCAACCCCAGCCACAGCCCGCAAGCTCAGCTGGGACACGATGCGGGATGCGTGGGGTAGTGATCACTTCCCGATAATTATTGACGCGGCAATCGGAAGCAACAACCTCAAACCCAAACGTCCCACTCAAACCATAATCTGGGACAAGTTTAGAGAGAACCTAGAAGAGCAAAGGGAAGACCTGCAGCCACACCAGATCACCGCACTGCTAACGGCAGCCACCCACCTGGCCACTGAAGTAAGGGAAGTCAGAGATGACACACCTGAACCAGACTACCACCTCCTGGCCCTTTGGGACAAGAGAACCAGAGCTCTGGAAAAGTACCGTAAAGGAAAACTAAAGAAACATCTCGACAAAGTCAACCGACTAACTGAGGAGGCCAACAAATATTCATGACAACTAGCCACCGAACGATGGTTGGATTACTGCGAAACCTTCGACAAGAACACCAGCATTGGGGATGTATGGAGAACGTTCAACTCTATGCTGGGCAAACGAAAGGAGTCAGCCCCATCCCAGTAATAGCCCTTCTTTCGAACGAAGCAACAGAGGACATCCTAGACAAACTGGGGGAAATTTTCTTCCCGCAACCCACCACCAAACCAAAAGCCGAGATATACCTACCCAAGCATGCAGGACCATCGGAAAAACCCCAAGACCTCCCCTTTACTGAGTGGGAACTTGGAGCTGCGATTCACCACTGCCGAACCAAAAGTGCACCAGGCCACGATGGCATTACGGTCTCAATGCTTAGAAACGCACCCCATACAACCAAACTCGTTATCCTAAAATGGTTCAACGATATATGGGAATCAGGGCAGCTGCCCGAAGAATGGAAGCTCTCCCTCGTCACTCCCATACCCAAGCCAGGGAAACCAGCGAGGGACCCCAAAAACGTACGACCGATTTCGCTTACATCAATCATGGGTAAGCTCCTTGAACGTATGGTGCTTGCCAGAATCCAATACAACGCAGAAAATCTAGGCATCTTCCATCCCACGCAAACAGGTTTTAGGGCAAATCTCAGCACTCATGACAGCTTATCTATGATCTATAAAGACGTCGTTGACATGCACCCAGCCAAGAAACAAATGCGAGTGATTGCATCCATAGATATCAAAAAGGCCTTCGATACTGTCCCCCACGAGTCCATAATAGACAAGATGGAACAACAGGGTCTTGGCGGAAAACAACTCGACTTTGTCAAATCCTTCCTCACGGGACGCACCTACAAGATTAGAGCTGGTTGTGGCAAAGACGGCAGGGAAGGACGCACACATGAAAACAACATTGGCGTTCCGCAGGGAGCCGTACTATCCCCAACTCTATTCAATATAGTAATGGCACCGCTCTTATGGAAACTGTATGAAATTCCCCACCTCAAAGCCACTGCGTACGCAGACGATGTGACCATATGGACACACGAAGGGAACCCCGAACTGCAAGCAGCAGCTCTGCAAAGAGGACTCAACACCATCGAATCATATCTTAACGAAGTAGGAATGTACCCTTCACCTGAAAAAACAAAGTACACAATATATGGAAGGAATCAGAACAACAAAAACCTAGGGCTCACCTTTGCCGGAAACCCAATCCAACGAGAAAACTCCATAAAAATTTTAGGAGTAAACTTTGGATACTCGCCAAAGAACACCACAGCCTGGATCACCGAAACAATTAAAAAATGGAAACAAGGCATCAATTTGGTTAAGCGCATCTCACCCAAGATGGGCGGCGCGGGGGAAAAGACTGCAAAGAAGTTGGTCATGTCAGTGCTAGTCTCAAAAATCACTTATGCGGCGGGATTTTATCCCCTCACCCGGCGACATCACAACCGACTCAAGACCTTGCTAAATGAAGCAAGAAGAACCATTCTTGGACTCCCGAAACACACCCAGAGAGAGGAGCTGGCCAAGTGTATCTTCATCCCGGATATCGCTGATCTGATCCAGCAGCAGAGAGACGCTCAAGCCTCTCGCCTACAACATACGAACGAAGGCAGGATGATTGCGAAATTCATGGGGGTACAAATCCAGGCAGATCCTCCAATCCCCAAAAGACCCCCTCCATGGGAACTCATCGATGTGACAGAAGGCTCCAAACCCCTACCTAAGAACATGGATGCAGATAGACACAAGAAACGCCGGGAACATTACGCAAGACAACACAAGAAAGACCTAGCACAGATACTAACAACCCCTAACAACATGGTGGCTTACGCAGACGCTAGCCTCGGCACCACAGGCTGGGCCACTGCAGTCACCTACCTCAAGAAACACGCATCCTGGACAGTGACCCAAGGCACTCCCCTAGGCCATCACACACCAGAATATGCAGAATGCAAGGCTGTCCTGCAGGCCATTGAAGGGGCTACACCCTACTTAGGAACTGACCAGCAGCTAGTTCTCTATACAGACTCTCAAGAAGTGGTTAGAGAACTTAGACAACACAAGTACTCTGCAAGTCCCACCATAAAAGCAATCTTTGACTCTGCAATCCGACTATACCGGAACAAGGGGGCCAGGATCAGCGTCAGGTGGGTCCCCGGACATGAGGGAATACCCGGCAACGAGCTTGCACACGAAGCCGCGCAGCAGGCGATGAGAAACCTCACGCAACCGTCCCTGCAGCCCCGGCCTTCGGACGTCAGCCCGTCACACCCGCAACCGAGCGATTGCAACGACAATCCTCATGAGGACCAGGATACATACGACCCCGTTGAAGAACTGCGCCTAGACCAACGAACAAGGAAACGCCTCCTAGTAAGATCCTGGTCCCCAGAGGAACACCCTATCCCGAAGGACACATTTCGAAGAAAAGAAATGGTGCTGCTACGGCGCATTCGCACTGGCGGAGCGGTGACTCCTAACCTCCAATACAAATTCGAACTTTATGCCCTCAAGAAAGAACACCCTTACGCAGTACCACCTGACCCCCGGTGCAAACTTTGCAGGGAGGAGGATTCGCGCCCCAGTTTGCACCACATACTCTGGGACTGCGAAGGTCTCAAAACTTACAGGTGCCTCATCTTCAGCAAGATGGAACAAATCGACCGGCCGAGCAATCTCCGGGATTGGACGCACCCGGCGGGCGATTCCCAACGAAAGACTCGGGTGCTGAGATCACTATTAGAGTATATCTCTACAGGCGGCCTGACCTCCTGCATTTAAACCCCCTTCCCCGATTTCCCCAAAAGACGACGCCAGACCACAAGGTCACCGCGTTGCGATGACTTCGGTCATCGGAGTTCTTTTCCAATAAACGTTTTCATCCATC
>JAZHYW010029056.1:0-12301 GCA_037355805.1 Ixodes ricinus | reverse complement strand
AATAAGCAGGCTTCATAAACGAGCGTCGGTCGCGATTGACCCCGTGTTTTCTTAACGGAGCTGAATATCGGCGAGATTTAAAGGGTGGTGCAACGATATTCGCTTGAAATGTTTTTCACATTACACGAGTTTACATTGGCACTAGTGGGACCCAAGTATACCCGCACGCAACGCCACAGACCAAGAAACTCCTTTGTTGTCCTGTGCTTTGTCAACCCCAGCGCGTGGCTATCATCAACAATGGCGGCATATAATCGGCTCCAGAACACATGGCCGCTACTTGTTCTGGCTGCGAGTTGAGGGGTAAATGCCGCTCGTTTTTCTTTAATTTTTTCTGAGACTTCTTTTTTCGTATGGTGAAAAACGAACGCGTGTTTTATAGGTCATTAACGTCAGGGATTCGTTCTAAGCGGTATTTGCGCAAAGTAAAAAAATAGTTGCATTGCCCCTTTAAAAACACACTATGGCGGATTCTGAACACCGTGAACACATACGTCACACGTACGTGTGTATATATACAAACAAAAAATAATAATAATTATCCAAAAAGGTTGAGCCTTACAACAAATAAAACCCAGTCGCCATTACACTAATCAATTTGCCGGGTTGTCGCACTTCTTCGATATATGATAAAAATGGTATACCGTTGGCCACTCAAAGTCACTGAGCGCATATAAAGAATGCACGGCAGGCGTGATGAGTTCCGGACATCTTGCTCTCGCTTCACAGTCAACGAGACTTGAGCATTAATTATCAGATGGGAAGGCCGTAAAAGCGAATCACGAACCGGAAAAGGTGCGCATAATAAGGTACGTCCTGCATTTCTGGAGCCGTCGGTGACCATGTATAAAAGGCGTATCTCCATTCTTAAAACGTCTTTGCGCCCACTTTTCCGAAAGAGCACTCAAAGAGCCTGAGACACAGGAACTCGGCAGATGACAAGGCCGCATTGTTTTTTTTTTTCATTCTTAAATATGAAGTACGTTATGTGACAGTCAACATGTCGTAAGCAGGTAAAACGTCATGCAGGATGTCACAACCTGAAACTTCTTTTCTTTTCTTACTCTTAATCTTTTTTCTTGCTTTTTTTTTTTTTGTTGGCTGAGTTTAATTTGTATAGATCGCAGGGGTTGGTTCTACTGAGTGCTCTTCGAGAGAGTGGACGCGCAGGAACTTTCCACAAAGTGTCAGATAAAAAGACGGAACTCATCGTTCGGAGTACGACAGTCGAACTCAGAGATTTCCGAATGCTGTATATGTGCTATTCTAACAGACGCTCGCTTTGTTTGGTACACGTTTATAAATGAAGTCTAGCAACACATTTCTACTGTGGTTGAACTCGAGCGGAGGACTCTGATGCACTTTGAGCAACGTTCGAGTCTACGTCCGCGCGAACATTTTTATTTCGAGACAAATAGAATGCAAATAGTTACGCGTCTAATTTTACTCGCCTCATATTTATAACCATATTCGGTCAAATATTGCTAAACAAAATATGTCCTGCCACACAAACGCCTGCGTGTATACTATCCCACAACGCCTTCGAAACACCAGTCATGCCCTTCCTACATATAGAAGTATATTCAGTTATACCCGAGGTCCATTCCGCTCCAAGGGTCGTTCAGTCTCAGTGGTTAAATGGTTGAATGGGTTTTTTGCCACTGCTAGTGGATGACCATTAGAACTCGACACTTTTCGAGCCTCCCCGCTGTTTAAGGTGAATTCTGGATGGAATTCACTTCAGCCCAGGATGAATGGTGGTCCGTGTGCGTCACGAAGCAGTATCCACGCGTGCACTTATGAAAATGTATAAACTCGTCACATACTACATAGGCCATAACTTATTAGACGATAATTTGCAAACAGACAGTTTCAAGATCTCAATTTATACTTTAGTATAATTATAGGTCTTTAAACTGCCTGTTTCAAGTCAGAGGCTTTTATGCTGGTTACCTGCCTGGAGACCGTATGTATTTTTACAGACTTTCAACTTGATTTTCACTTGCTGATCTGTCAGATGGTGGTGTTCAGAGAAGTTGCTGTACGGTCACTGCTAGTTGTCAGTATTTGCATTCTAATTTAAGTCGCTATATTGATACGGTGCAACTTCGACTGCCAGCTTTAGTTCACAGAGACCCGCCGAAAACTGGTTTGTTCTTTCCAGGAGCGCCTCAGTAGCACACAGTAGGAAGGCTACCTATGCAAGCCCCTCATACGTCCACTTGGAGACCGAGTAGTCCCCACATTGTGTGCTACGTCTAATAGAAACATTATTACTTACGGACACACATTAAGAACTCCTAAACGATGAATCTGCGTCTTGCCCGACGCAACCGCCAAACTAAATAATGATAGCAGTGTGCGAGTATAGAGCCACCAAGAGCCCGTAGCTTTGCCGAAAACCTAAGCTTTGTGGAACCTCTCGCGCACAGCTGCTTCTGGTCACCCCACGTGCGATGCGGTGGCGATCAATGACCCCGTCAAAGGCACCGGCTGCGTGAATGCCCTGCTGTTGCCAAAATGCGGAAGCGCAAGTCGCAACTAGGGCTTGGGGTTTTGGGTGTTTACTGAAACCCTTAAAGTTGTCAAGTACAGGTTTTGCAGTTCTAAAGAAATCTCATAACAAGTAAGCAATTTAGGCCTGAGTGTGAAGACGGCAGGAAATCAGGTTTGCTTTTGATTGAGACTTGACGGCATAGGTTCACACTCTATAGATAAGAAATCTGGCCAGATCGGTACGAGTGATTGCCTGGGGTCTTTAACCAAAATCGCGTAGTAGTTATTGCAAGAGTGCGCGCTGGTGCAATGCTCACCAAGGGACGGCGATAGAAGCCCGGGTCTCTGGGTTCTGCATTGCAAGCTTTTACTCCACGTGCTCCAGGCTGCGGTGCGCCAACATATTTTGTCAGCGGAAATCGTGCTTTTTTTTTTCTTTAAATTTGTTTATTTACAATGTAAAGCATAATATGAGTATGAACATGGATGAAGTATATCAATATTCTGAGATGGCATACGTAAACCAATCATACAGTAACGGGCACAAAATACAACAAGTGACAATCCTAGATCGCCGACGTGTTGAAAAAGAAAACACAGATGAATCTTTATATTACATGTGTAGTGCACTGATACAAGATATAAATAATGTAAGGAGCGTATAAATGCAACGGAAGAACTTCCTGAGTGCAAAACATACGTAGTACTTTGCGACCCTTCACAAAACGCTTCTCAGTTCATTTTCTTTAGCTTGATTCTAAAGTGCCTGCCGACCCTGCAGCTCAGACTCCAAATACAACAACCCCCCCCCCCCTCCCGGGAATTATTGTCATCTAGTTTGGGGCACAATTACCCGAATAAATCTAAAAAAAGATACTCATATTGAATATATATATATATATATATATATATATATATATATATATATAAAGTGCGTCTCACTGGAATGTGTCTTACGACTCTAGTGCCTGGGTTCTGTTTATAAAATAATAATTTACGTACTGCTTACAACGTGCCGAGTATAGACTCTCGATCAGTTCCAAGTTAGAAAGTCAAGGAAATGAGAATAGCTTAGTAAACCTTGCGGAGCTAAAAGAACATGTAACTTCCTACCCAACTCGGTCGGCGGAACATTGGACTGTGCCACTGTGTCACAACTATTCAGTGCAATCACTCAAATACACACTTCCTACTATATTTAATAGCCTACTAAAAAAAATAACATTGATATTATTTCTATTGCAATTCAGGATGAACTGAACTAATGTGGGACAAAAACAGATGAATTGGTTTATGAAGCCTATTTGATTTTCTCTGCATTGTTATGTCAGTTTTCCGGGTTTTTTTTACGATGTTGCTTTGTTTTGACTTCTATATATGCCACTACAAGGGAGCAAGCTTGGGCTCCGTCAAGCGGATCTTATAGCTTTTGTCCCCTTGTTTCCTCTATTTATGTTATCAAAATGGAAAATAAAGTTCTTTAATAATAATAATAATAATAATAATAATAAAGTTGCTACTAGATGGAGTGAATTTTGTAAATTATTATGAAAGTGCATTGTGGAACTACAATAGATGAGACGTAGTGAAGAGTATCCAGAAAGAAGTTATGGAGGCAAGTCTGGCATTTGAATATGTCGTCACGTGTATGAAGCCTGGGTGCAGTCAAAGCTAGAAGTTTAACAACGCGATGTATGTAAGTATGCTATATGAGCCCATAAGAACACCCTTATCGTATCCGTCAAAAAAACATGGACTGAACTTCTTTCGAAACGAGAAAGTATAACAGCAAGATAAAATTTGAGGAACGCTCGTGGAAAACAAACGAAGAAATCTGAGCGAGCAACTATTTACCCTACCTAAACATAAGCAACGTGGACATAAGCTGGTGCAAAGGAAAACCCAAGAACCGCGTCAAGGTACTTGAGTAATGAAGGGAGGCCAGTACGAAACAAAATGAGTAAAAGGTACTGTAAATAAAATGGAAGAAACTGAATGTAGACGGCAATAACCGAGAACAACTAGCCTTAAAGTTATAAACGACAATAAAAACAGAGATTTAAACGAAGCTAACGGTTGATAAGTCACAATAAAGTGCGTTATATATACCTAGAACATGGATGCTGTAGACGAGGTCGTACAGAGCCAAATACCAGGAGTTCGACAGAACGTGCATTATATGGGGAGGAAATAAAAGTACTAGACCACGTGTTGATGGAATGTAAAGATCCAGGCAACCCAATCCCATCGCACAAAGAGGGAATTATTTTTTTAAGCAACACCTATCGCGGCACTGCTGGGACCAACATTCGAGATTACATTTGGCGAGGAGCTCAAGCCACCGCCCGATTCAAAAAGAACAGCCGCCAGACATTCATTCATCCGTCTCTTCATTCGTCCATTCATCAATCCATCCTGCAGGACCACGACACGTCCACCGGGTTCTTAGTATAGTCAAATGTAAACCACAGTGCTTATGTGTGTGAACAAACCGTCCTTTCTAAACTTAGGAATAGTGTCCCTTCGTTCCCTACCAATGATAGCTTAAGAGCGCTCATATCGGCTCATTCCGCAATTATATTGACTGCGGACCGATATCATGCTCAAGACGTCACGGTTTGTCTTTCTTAATCTGTTAGTAACTAGAACAAGGTAGACACGGAAGGACCCAATTATCAGTAGCCTAACATTCCACAACAGGATTACTCTCTGTGCGGCAGTTCTTATCTGTAACTGTCAGTTTATTTCTTCTACCACTCACAAACACTTCCCGGGTGTCTACTTTCTAACAGAGGGGAGCGTCATTAAAGCGTAACCTTTCGCAAAATCTTGCAAAAATTGTGATAACAATATATACTCTCATATATTTCTGTTTTCTAGCTTGCGTTTTCTTTTCTCTTTTTTTTTTAAATCACAATGATTTCTTTTTCTTGTACGGTAAACGAGCGACTTTTTTTTCGTAAGCGCCCAGTCATGTGCTCTTCATATTGTTCCCCTAATTTATACATTAAATTAACTTTGGGATATTACAAATGGCGGCTCACGTAAGAAAGAAAAAGGCTCAAAACAAACGCCTGCCGTCGGCTTTATCAAAGAATTTCGCTCTATTGATAGGAAGGTGTGTTATCCAAGGTCACAACGCGCGCTTCTGGGCACGGGCGACAGGTTATATATTGAGCGGGCCGTCGCACCAAGTTTTACGAGCTTCCGGGACAAAAAAACACTCATCCCATGGAGGCAACCCGTTCGCATCTTGTCGCGAAGAAATGGTTCAAGACACCGAATTCAACAAACAAAAATCCCTCGCCGAGCCTTCATTTAGCTATGCTCTTTCACACCCTGTGGGCGTCAGCTGTTTCGCGAACTATGTCGCCATTCTTCTGGAAACCATATTTCGACAAGTCACCGGTTGTGAAAATGATTTTGTATTAACTATTATTACTATCGCTGTTATCGACGAATAGACTGCATATTTTACATGCTAGTCAGCACTAAATGTACAAACAATAAATAAAGACGACCTGCTTTAAGTTATTCTAGAAAATTCTGTGCTCCGACAATTTTTTATTTTTTTTTATTTCTACTTTCCATTACTTTTTTTCGTGCGCAAAAAAAAATTAAAAAATCAAACTTTTTTTTTGGGGGGGCACAAAAAGAAAACGTTTTACAGAAACTTGTCTTTTTAATTAAACGTAAATGTACTAGAGGGTATATGCATGTTTCTACACATGTACATTCTACTATTTAACGGTAGATTTAAAATCATTATATTCAGGCTGTCCTCCTCGTGAAAGATTATACTTTCTGTAAATAAAGAAAGTAAAACCTTTGTTAGTTATTTTGGTACTCTTGAGTCACCTTACTTACTTCATCCACACATAACAGGTTGCTGACTCGTAAGGTCAACAATTTCATTCGCAATATTAATCACCTCGAGCGTTTATTTCCGCTCCGCTTGATTGAAAAACCCCGGCACGCCATCTTCATACTCTCGTCACCGGTCGCAAATGTTTACTGACAGTGTCGCGCATCTGCCGGACTTATTTACCGTTCGGATGTAAGATAGTATGACCGCTGTCTTACTCTTTAAATATTATACGAATATAAAAATAACAAAACGCACTTCTCGGTTTCTTTTTGTTCTTGCAAAAATTGCGATTGGATTCGCTTGACTAATGGTCACTCGAATGGCACAAAATTCATCTTTAATATCTTTCGTCAGAACGTTGAAAAGAAGAGTCAGAAAGCAGGCCGACAAAAACACGTAGTCAAGAACCACTCAAAAAAAGCGAGTCTAGCCTAAGCGATGTGTGACGCAAGGCAAAGGATGTCAAATTTAAAGACAAATTATTGGACATCGAATTCCTCGAATTGTAAAATTTTATTAGGCGGACTTAATAGTCAAGTTAGCACTTTTTCTTTTTTCTTTTTTCTCCACGGATGTGTCTGTGTTATCTACCAAGTGTTTTTCCATTCGATTTATTACGCCTAGAAAAATGCACGATATATGTGTCTATTGTTTAGTTTTCCAGTCCACGCCCCGCCTTGCTCCAGCGTGTAGTTCTAATATGTCCTACTCTGGCCCGAAGAGTAGACTCATAAATATGTCCCTCTGTGCAATCTTCTATCCTGCAGCCCCTTGTTACCGGGCAACACGTTTAGGCACGCGTCGGTCTTCCTAACAAGTGTAAACAGCATGGGTGGTTTACACTTGTTAGGTAAGGTTTGTTAGATACACAAAAATATACCCTAATACGTAATATGAGTATGCAGATTTCCTGAGCACATTTTTGTGCTTATTTGGATGAGAAGAGTTAGAAAGTCGACATTTTACATTGTTCGCGCTGACATTTTATGAAAAAAATACTTCCTTATATAGCGAGGCATAATGTAATTATGCCTTGGTAGTTATGTAGTGTTTGTGAATCATTCCTAAGGCATCAGCTGTACATGAGCACAAAAAGATAAACAAATTAAATCATCATTTTAAATGATAAACATATTGAAACCCTCGAACCTCCCTTATACTGTCCTTAGAATTCGCTTCTTTAATTTCAAAAGCGCGAAATGGGATGCAATTTCTTCTATTGTTCTTAATCCTCCTTAACGCTAGTGATTAAAGATGGCGATAAATTCCACGGTAAGAGGGCATTCTGAATGGGCGCTTTGTGTAACGCTTTATTACAGTAACATTGCCGGCGTACTCTCTCGAGTTTTTTCTTTTTTTTTCGCTTTGGAAATGTATTTGGCTTGTTTTTAACACGGCTCAGTCTTCACGTTGGCAAAATTAAATATATTGTAGTGTCGTCTAAACCAAAATGAGGTGACTCTACTTCAGGAAACGGAAACCCGAGCACGTTGCTCAGTGCTTCTTGTATGTGCTGCTTCCTAAGTAAATCGTACACCTCACAGGCCGGAAACACCATCTTTCGTTGCTCTGATAAAAACAAGACAGCTAACATATATTATATTCTTTTCATAGCTAAACCATGTTACTGGAGACATGCCTTGCTCTTCTCTTCAATTAGTATTTTATGTACGCCAAAAAATCCACTTTTTCACTTCACCTCAAAACAGGCAAAACGCACGGGCTTGAAGTTTTGTTCAAAAAAGATCTATCCGCATTGGGGTTTGAAACATTTTCTAACCAGTGGCATTTATTTCTCAATAACTTCCCCAACACGTACTCTACTGCAAAAAAAAAAATTTAAAAAATAAAAACGGGGCTATTTTATGTACGCATTCGCTCAGCAGTATTTATAAACAAAGCCATGCGTCTGCCTTGCGCGAATCGTACTGATAAACGCTAAACGTTCCGCGAATAAGCAAATCGTTGAGCCTTAAAAATGCCGTCAGCACTAAATGCTTACAATTTCTTGCTCAGTGTTTCACGACACATAGCATTTTGTGCGCAACGTTCTCGCTGCCTGGCCACTTGCAGGATTTCCTTAATCAGTACCATGGCACTCCGAGGGCTCTAGAGCAGCAGCGCGTAGCTTCATCGAGCGCAGCGATTTTTAACAGAATAATAACGGAGTCTAATTGCAGGTTACGACTGAGCGACAAATATTTCAGGACATACAGTGCCCCAATACAGATCCCCAGACAAAAAAAAACAGTCTCGAATTGTAACTTATCGCATTGCATAACATCTCAGGCATATCATTTACAAAAAACTGAAGTAAATAGATAATTTATTAAAGTTCTACCCAAAAATTAAAAAAAAAATTAAAAATAACTTTGCAGTTCTGATTTTGCCCGAACTTTCGGTCACCTTGTTTCGGCATAACAGCTTTGCGCTTATGTAAGATATAGTCAACAATCACCCGTGCATCCATGATTACAATAATCTCGAGCACTAGTTCGTCGCTTAATCGAAATGACACCTTGCTGCGCATGCAGTATTTGGGCATTCCTTAGTCGAAGGCGCCACCAGGCCGCGCGTGGTCCTCTTACGGACGTCCTTGCTTACGGGCAGAAGAGACGCTCCGGTCATCCTGGTACGAAGCATCCTGCCGCGCAGCCTCCGGGACGCCGGAACGGCGATCCAAGAAGTCGGCCCGACGGCCACGAGGGTCGGAGGGCACGCAGTCCACGCGGCCGCCATGTGCCCCATCGGAGCCCCGGCGATCACCCTCGGCGGGAGGGGGAGAACAACGTTCAACCAGACTCCTTCCCCGCGGTTCGGCACCCGCACGACGCGACGCACACGGTGGATCGGCAATCGCGAGGTCCTTCGCCAGGCCTGCCACAGCTGGCGGCTGCCTATCGCCGTCTGCCCGGGGCCACAGAACCGTTGGCACACCTTGCGGCGAGGAGGAGCACTCACCGTCTGGTGCAGGGCTCCGTTCCCCGCTGGTCTTCGTTGCGCGCTTCGTCGCCAGCCCTCTCCCTCGCACCAGCTTTTTGTCGTGTTTTGAATCTCCGGAGGGCTCTTTGTAACAAACGGGAAAAGGAGACCGCGGGGGGTCCACGAGACAGGCGACGAGTCTACGGCTCCGTACCACGGGAGACCGTGTTAACGGGAAGCATGATGACGAACCCTCTCCGTCGTTTCAGCATCGGTGATGAGCAAGGAGCGCGCGCGTCTTCGCCCGATATGCCCCAGACTTGGGAGATAGTTGCGCGGTTTGCCGGCAACTTACGACTCCAAACAAATGGCACGTGCTCGTGATAAGAGGGGGGGCTCGTCTGCCACCACACCTCCATGGAGGATAAGACCTCGTGCTTGGTCGATAGAGAAGAGCTCCCGGTGTCTTCCTACTTGAACGAGATATAAGTTTCGCTGTGGCTAGCGTTACGTCCGAACGGAGCACTGGAAACGCGTATACCTAACCCTCCCCCCCCCCCGCCCTCCTCTCTCCCCCGTGAACCTAGGGAAGGCGGAGATTTGGATCGTAACTTGGTTACGTCGGACGTAACGCTAGACACTTCGTATAAGTTTTCATTTGCACAACTCGTCTTTGTTTGCAAGCGCAAACGTGCGTGCGACATTCTTTTTTCGTACTTCCAAGCGCATGATTTTTTACAAGTGCCGTTAAGCTCTAGAATTCCTCAGGACGGTCCAATGAATGCAATCACCTAATGGCATCGAAATCAGGATACATCAAGTGTAACTCAGAATAAGTTCAAAGCAAAGTTTATAGTTGCTCGCTAATAAGATACTTCAGGTATTTCCAAGCTTTTATTCACTACCTCTAGATGGAATCGCAACCCGCTAGCAATCAGAGAGAGAGAGAGAGAGAAATGACTTTATTGGGGGTCAGATAAAGACCCTAGAGAAAAGCGTCTAAAAAAACCTTGATGTATACTGTCCCGCAGTGCCCTCAGAACGGCAGTCACCAAACCCACTTTTATCAGTTAAGTCTTTGAGAAGGACGAATTAAATCGCACTTCAGCAGACACGCACTATCGATAGAGAAAAACAAAAGAAGCAATTCCCCTCGACAATGAGACCGCGTAACCATAGTGCGCACTGCCCAACAGCTACAAGGGCGCGAAGAACCAGAAGCTCCAACTGGCGACGTGCAGGAGAACTTAGAAGCCCGCCCTGCTACCGAGCCGACTGAGGTCAAGGTTGTGCCCGAGGTTCTCCCGGACATTTCGGAGCGAGGAACCCAAGACACGGCACTCGATGCCACTGTTGAATCCACAGAAGGAGGGGCGGAGACCTCCGGCACCCTGTCCGCGAACCAGGCTCCACAAGAAGCGACTGCCGTCGACACCGTCGATCTGTCAAAGACTGACGACCTCCCAGAATTCCCACACCTTGGCCCCCATCCTCCGACGGACCCTCAGGACAAGCCACGAAAGGCTGACCAGAAGTATAAGGAGGACTCTCCAAAGTAGGATGCTTTAGTCCTATGCCCCGCATTCCCCCGACGACTGGCGGCGTCCAGACTTTTCATAGGCATACGATCGCAGGATGCACTCTTGGAATGCCAAGTCTCGCTCGCATCACGGTGAATTTGACTTTATTGTACTTTCTGATTTTATTTCATCGTGTTCTCAAATATGAAGCAAGCTAAACTTCAACGTTTAACTCGGTTAGCTTAATTTCGAGAATAACAAAAGAGTGGCTGTTAAATTTGCTTCTGAAAGAGAACGCTGACATAGGTTGCAGGAGGCTAAACTTTCTTCCGATGCCCATGTAAATGACATGACGCTTTTCTTTGATAGAGACTTCTTTTCTTATCATGCGAGGGCGGTTGGGCACAGCAGCGGTAGCGCTATCTTTATACGTAAAGACAGAAACTTCACAGTATATCACGAATGAGAATCTGACAAGAACGGGCCGGTTTGCTCGGTGGAAGTTATCTGGCGGCATGAGTCGTTAAAAGTGATATCAGTATACATCCCCAACGAAGCGTCGGATCGTAATTTTTTTCACCAATCTCCGGCAATATTTGGACACGCCGGTTAAAAGAATTGTTGCGGGGGGCTTTAACTGCGTTTTAAATGCAGAGGGTTGTTCACGCGGCTCACAGTCTTACTCAAGCCTCGCGGAACTTAGGAAATTATTGCGTGACTTTGATCTCGTCGATGCAACCGACGGGTGTAAAGGCCCTCCTCCTGGATACACGCATTGGCAAGGCGATTGTCACGTACGACTAGACCATGTCCAGTGAGCTTGCCAGCTCGGTCACCGCATACAAGGTGTCCCCAGTAGCCTTTTCTGACCACGCACTTGTTACAATGCGAATAGGAAAGGCGGAAAGGCGGACAAGAAAGCCGTTTGGTTCAAGCTCTTGGAAACTTAACGAAAGTCGTATTGACGATGAGGCTCTGTCCTCTCAGATAAAAAAAACCTTATCAGAAGCAACTGCGGAAAGACAAGTTGGCGCGGTAGTGTGGGAAGAGGTCAAGGCAAGAATTAAACTGCTATGTCTCGAACACAAACAAACACAGGCCGAAAAAGGACGCGAAACAAAGTATGCTCTACTACAAGCCCTCGAAACGCTAATTGCCGAAGATAACAGAACCCCTGAAATCTTTAGGAAAGATATACGTGACTGCAAAGAGCGCCTGCTTTATCTAATGGAAAGCGAATACAAAGGCGCAATTATCAGGGGCCGACTCCGAGCACAAGAAAGGAGAAGATCCTTGTAAAATGTTTAAACCCATAGAAAGAACGCGAGCGCAGCTTAGCAGGATAGACACACTCAGTGTCGACGACAAAGTGCTAACAGAACAGGAAGACATTGAGCAGGACCTCGTAAGGGTGTTCCGACAACTATTTACTAGGAAAGACAAGGCGTCAGACATCCCGCTGGATGAGTGGTTCAAAGAGCTTTCAAAGATCCCT